>JBBPDI010000023.1:20768960-20785627 GCA_037974545.1 Cucumis variabilis | reverse complement strand
AGAATAAACAAATTCTTGACGTTTATAAACTGTCAAACAAAAAACTCCTTTATTCTTGACACTGGATTACTTGACGCATTAAAAGCGTCAAGTAATCTTATATACTCGACGCGTTTTACCTGTCAAGTAAACTGGCTTACTTGACGCTTAAAAACAGTCAAGTATACCTTCCTTATGCTTGACACTGGATTACTTGACACTTTTAAAAACGTCAAGTAAACCTTTACTTGACAGTTTTTAAGCGTCAACTAAGGCCGATTTTGTAGTAATGATGTATAATTTTTCTGATAAGATGGTACTTGCGTTTGATATGCTTTCCTTGTTTATGGCTTCAAGGTTCTCTTAAATTTGCAACTGAACCACTATTTTCACAATATAAAGTGATTGACAGATGCATATTTGATACAACTTCTAGATCTATCAGGAATTTTCTTAGCCATACTGCTTCTTTTGTCGCTTTGCAAGCTGCTACATATTTAGCTTCCATTATGGAGTCAACTATACAAGTTTGCTTTACGCTTCTCCATAACTACTACTCTTCCATTTACAGTGAATACTGATCCTGATGTAGACTTTTTAGCATCTTTATTAGTTTGGAAATCATAATCAGTGTATCCAGTAAGGATCAAATCCTTAGTACCATACACGAGCATGTAGTCTTTTGTTCTTCTAAGATATTTTAGCATATTCTTAACAACTGTCCAGTGATCACATTCGGAATTGGACTGATACCTACTGACTAACTCTACTGAGTAGCAAATGTCAGGTTTAGTACATAACATTACATACATCGAACTCCCAATTACAGAAGTATATGGAATATTTCTCATATCCTCAACTTCTTGAGGTGTCTTAAGACATTGTTCCTTTAACAAATGAATTCCATATCTGTATGGCAACAAACCTTTTTTGGAGTTCTAAATCTTCTATCTAGACAATATTTTTTCTATATAAGATTCTTGAGACATGGCTAGTGTTATTGTTTTTTCAATTTCGAATAATTTGGATCCCAAGCACATATTGTGCATCTCCCAAATATTTCATTTGAAATTGCGTAGATAGTCATTCCTTGATATCATTAAGATAATTTACATCATTCACAATGAGTAGAATATCATTGACATATAGAATTAAGAATGCTACAATGGAATTGATAACCCTTTTGTAAACACGAGGTTTATCAACATTTTGTTCAAAGCCATAAGATTAGGTTGCAGTATCAAATATATGTCCCATGATCTAGATGCTTGCTTAAAACCATAAATGGATTTTACAAGCTTAGAAACCTTTTGTTATTGACTTTGTTCTATAAACCCTTCTTATTGAGTCATATAGATACTCTCCTAACCATTCAAAAATGTTGTCTTGACATCCATCTATCAAATTTCATAATTATAAAAAGTGGTGATGGACAAAAGTATTCTAATAGACTTGAGCATAGCAAAAGGAGTGAAAATTTCTTCATAGTCTACTCCCTCTCTTTGGTTATAACCTTTTGCCACAAGTTGAGCCTTAAAAGTCTGTACTTTACCGGCTTGGTCTTGTTTTCTTTTGTAGATCCATTTACAACCAATAGATTTTACATCATTTGGTTGATCTACTAGAGTCCAGACAAAATTGATGTACATAGACTCCATTTTGAGGTCCATGGCTTTGATCATTGGTCACGATCTACATCATTCATTGCCTTTTTATAGGTTAATGGATCCTCTATGCCATCATCAGGTATGACGAGTTGAGGTCCAATTAAACGCAAATAGCGATCAGGCTGATAAACAATCCTCTCTCTACGTCAAGGCCCTCTCAACTCTTGAGAAGGATGTGATTAACCATATTTCCTAATTTTACCAACTACTTTAGTTGAAGAACTTGTAGCATCTTTAGAAATTTCATTTAATACTAGTTTACTATGTGGTTGATGATTCTTGATGTGGTTTTCCTATAAGAATGTGACATTTATCGATACAAGTATTTTATTATCTTGAGGATCGTAAAAGAGACCATCTCTTGATTCCTTTGGATTACCTACGAATAGGCATAATTTTGAGCGATGTTCCAATTTCTTAAAATTTTGTACCAACACATGTGTCGGGTAGTCCCAAATTCTAAAGTAACATAAACTTCCTTTATGCTCTTTCCAAAGCTTATAAGGTGTTTTTGAAACATTTTTAGAGGGAAATTATTCAAAATATAGACAACTGTCACTAAAACATATCCCTAAAAAGAATCTTGCAACTAAGCAAAGCTCATCATAGAGCAAACCATGTCCAACAATGTTCGGTTTCTTCTTTCTGATACACTATTTTGCTGACGTGTATTATGTGCAGAGAGTTATGACTGGATTATATTCCTTGTTCTATTAAATAGTCTTGAAATTGCAAGTCCATGTACTCTACACCTTGATCTGATCGAAGTATCTTTATTGTTTTACTTAATTCATTCTCAACTTCAGCCGTATATTCTTTGAAATTTTCAAGAGAATCAGATTTATAATGCATTAGGTAAATATGATCATACCTTGAAAAATCATCAATAAAACTAATGAAATATTCATACCCTCCTCGAGCTTTGACATTCATTGGTCCACAGAGGTCTGTACAAGCTCTAAAGGTACTTTGGCTCTAAGACCTTTTCCACTAAAAGATCTTTTTGTCATTTTTCCTTCAAGACAAGATTCACATGGAGGTAGAGAGTTGTCTTCTAACTGATTTAGAAGTCCACTCTTAACTAATCTCCCAAGTCTATTGAGATTTATGTGACCAAGTCTTAAGTGCCATAAATAGGAGTTAGGAGAAACTTTTGTCTTTTATTATGAGTTTTGGCTATTTTAAATATTTTGGTATTCAAGAAAAAATTTGCTCTAGTTGGTCGTAACTTATATAATTATTTTCAAGTATAGTAGAATATATTTGAATAACTTTACTGAAAATGAACGCTTCATCAATTTCAAAAGATATTTCATACATATGTTCCAAAAGGCAGGAGATAGATATCAAGTTTCACTTCATTTGAGGTATATACAAAAATATTTTTAAGTAGTAGATATTTGTCTTAAAAAAACAACTTCAAGTCTCCCACTGCTTCAACCGACACTACCTCTCTCATTCTAACCTTGAGAGTAATCTCGTCTTGTGCAAGCCTCTTCCAAGAACTAGTTTTTCTGAAATGAGAAGCAAATATGATTAGTGGCTCCCGAATCTAGTATCTAGGTTGAAGTATTATATTCGACTTAGCATGTTTCAACAACTAATAAATAGTATTTACTTTCTACTACTTTTTCTGTTTTTCTTCTCATCAAGGTATTCCGGGCAATTCCTTTTCCAATATCCATCCTGGTTGCAGTGGAAACATTTCCTTTTATCTGCACCTTTCTTTGCCTTGCCAGTCATGGGAGTTTTCCCATTTCTCTTCTTCTTCATTTGAACTTTTGGCTTAGAGGGTCCACCTTTTCTTTTAGAGGACGATCCTCTAAAAAACTTATTTTGAATGGTATTAACAATTGCTTCCACTTTTTTTTCCTTACACAAAGTAAGAGTTTGGAACCTTTAAAGCTTATTGAGAAGAATGTTTAGGTTGAACTCTATCTTATTTAGTGACGTGTTTGTCTGAAACGATATGAAACTCTTTGGAAGAGATTGTAAGATAAAGCTAACTTGATTAGCCTCATCGATGGGTACATTATTCACATCAGCGATGTTAAAGTGCATCATCATGCCTAGGATATGTTCTCTAACAGAGGTCCCTTCCTTCATTCGCTTTGGGTAAATGTGTTTAATTGCTTCACGTCTTAGGGAGTACGATGGTTGACCAAACATTTCCTTCAACGAGTCCATGATTTCTTTAGCCATGGCTAAGGACTCATGTTTCTTTGCAAAAATATCATTCATGCTGGCAAGAATGTAGACACGGGCCTTTTCATTAGCTTTGACCCATCATGTTTCTTGACTAAATGCTAACTTCTGAATATCTCATTTCCCTATAACATTTAGTTATCGCTATTGTAATCGAGAATATACTAACAACTTCTTAATTTTTATAAGTGTAATCCTCCATTTTCGAATCTCAGAGATTTGAATCATTATGCTCCTGGAAGTAGAAATTCAACATGAAAACTAATCAAGGAGACCCTATCCACGTATAGAGTTTACAGTGTTCTGAATCCTATAACACAACCTTCCGAAGGGAACGTCGCTCCAGGGCAAACAAGTAGGCGCATTATAGGAATCTCATGGTGTGACCCAATGGAAGAGAGACTGTGGGATATGTTGTCATATATTCCTCACCCACTTACTATGAACTATTTTCCCTATTCACCTTGATATTGATCCATACAAACACTCTCTGAAGGGAGTCCGTTTCTCTGCATGACCCAAAGCTCTGCATGGACCTCATAGTGTGAACGCTTAGGGACACTAGAGCTTAAAAGTACACTACTTCTCTTTAGCTAAAGTGTTCTGTAACGATTTTAAGGGTATTTTACTACTTTAGGATTTTATTTAGGCTAACTTAAACGAATCCTAAGTCTAGGTGAAACATACGAGAATAACCATTATACCAAATTTTAACCTACAATTTCTAGGTCATAAACCAGTTTTATTGCCTCACATCTCTCACACATGCTCATAAAACTAGGTTAACTAAGCTCAAGAACTGATTACGATCTCCAAGTAGAAGGTGTGCCGTAAACCACCAACCTTAGAACCTTTAACCCTAGTTATCTTATCTGACTTGTTGACAAAAATTAATCAGGTGAGCCTCTTATAACAAGATTTACAAGATATTGACCTAATTCTACAAAAAAGTAAATATGTTTAACCTAGATGACCATACAAGTTATCTTTGTTATAGATTTTAAAAGTCTAATTCATTTTATCACTTACAAAAGAACTAGAATAAAATATAACAAAAAAATAATATATAACCATTATATATAAAAAAAAATTAATTAATATTAATTTTAATTTATTTAACTTTTAATTAAATCATATTTAATTAACTTAAATAAATCATTAATTAATTCATTTTATTAAATCACATTTAATCAAAATTAATTTAATTAGTTCAACAATTAATTAATCACATTAATTAATTTTCATATTAATTAATCAACATGCATACTATACATTATAACAATTATAATATACTTTAAATTCATGAACATATTAACCTATGGTGGGATTTTAAATCTATATGCATACTTTATGCACATACAATTTAAAAGAATAGTTACAACATACATCTCATGCACAATTTATTAAACCCTAACATGGATTGGTTTTAGCTCCTAAATTAAGCTAAGAACTAAATTATTACATTAATAATTTGGTGAAGTACATCAGAGCTCCCAAAAAACTCGAATCGGCTTGAAAACCACTAAGATTGCACTGAACCAACCAAAAAACCCTTGAACCGACCTAGGATCCAACATTTTGGCTTGAATCAGCCCAAGATTAACAATCCAAACCAGCAAGCACACGAGTCAATGGGGGTCGAACCTGGTTAACGGACAGACGCATGTTGCGTAAAGGGTTAACGAGGACCAGATCAGATCTGAGTTGAATTCGGGCACACAGGTGAGAGAGAACCCAGACGACAGTGCGCAAACTTGGTCTATGGGCCACCATGAAATGGCACGAATGGAGTGGACAAGGTGGGGTGATGGGCTAGCATGGGGTACACGAAGGAGGAAACGGGTCGCGGGTCCACCAATCGGGTCTTAGGAGCTATTCCAGGTTTGTCCTCTATTTTTCTTCAATTTTCAGCTTTTCTCTCACTCGGTTGATGAAATTACACCCTAATTTCAACTCTAATGACTCTATAAAAATTACAGTCCCTTTGAAATAATAAATTAAGCCACAAACTGGGCTAATTACAATAATTATTATAAATAACAAGCTTAATTTAATTTACCAAAACCATAATATATCCCTTTTAGTACAACACATAATTTATCTAATAAATTGACAAACCCACCATATGCAATTGAGTAAAATTAAGCATGCTCTGATACCACATGATGGAAATTAGGAACATGACGAAACAAGAATAAGATTTTACTCTAATTGGAAGTAAACAAATTTAGTAATCAACATGCATAATAACCCAATATAAACAAAGATGGGGTTAATAGAAAAAGCTTACCTTTGAAGCTTTTGTACTATTGTACTCTTTTCATGAATTTCAAGTCGGGACTACCACTAGAGTTGAACCGTTATTGTTTGGACTTAGAACCGAATTGTGGGACTAAAAAATGGTGGAGAAAACAGAGAGATATTACACCTTTTGGAGGAACCAAGTTTTTTTTATATTTGGTTGTGAAGGATAAAGTGAGTTATTGGTTTTTATTTTGTAAATCTTAATTACAAAAACAAAAATCTCACCATTAAAAAATAAGAGACCTTTAACATTTGCAAAAATCCCTTTACAAGCAAACTACATGCAAGAGTTTTCCTATCTCACTACTTAGAATTCCACTAACTATTAGTGGAGTAGGTGTCTCACATGCATGAAGCCACTTGCAAGTCATATGCAACACTTGCATGTGATGATGAGCTTGCTAAAACTCAACAAATTAGTCTAGTGCAATAGGGTAATTTGACATTTTAAATCAAATTCAAAACTTTACTTTTTACCATTTTATCCATCTTGACTAATTTCGACCTCCCGAAGATGAATTTATAGTAGTTGTCTTTCCTTTTGATAGCCTATTGAAGCGTACCTCTAGGATCTAAAAAATGGTACGATCACACTTACGGGATGAATTAAAGTAGTTAATGAATCATTGATCAAATAACGATAGCAAGAACTATAGAAATATTAGTTATTAGCTGAGATTGTCTCAATTCAAGAGAGGAGTAGTTGATCACCCTTCGGTGGTTGTTACTTTAAACTTCTGAAGTATCGTTGCAAAAACTAAATCATTTGTTTGATTAAGGTTCTTTGATTGCTTGTTTTTGCTGAATTAATTGGATTATTTTGTGTAATGGGTTAAGACAAAGATAACTAATATGGTCAATTGTTTGATATTTCAGCATATCTTCTTCATTTAATCAACTGCTTAAAAACAAAAAATTAATCGATGAAAATTATGTGACAAAAAGTCAAACTTGAATATGATTCGGGTTATTGATGATCTACGCTTCATCTTAATGGAGGAATATCCTCCTTTCCCTGCTCGAAATGCATCTAAGAATTTCAGGGATGCATATAAATGTTGGACAAAGGCCAATGACAAGGTCTGCGTCAATCTCTTGTGCAGTATGTCTGACATACTAAGCAAGAAACACGAGATCATTGTTACTGCACGTCAGATCATGGACTCCCTCTAAGAAATGTTTAAGAAGAATAAAAATGAAGGTAAATATGATTTACTTGTCTTAGAAACATGTTTAGTGGAAAATGACCAGAATGCCTTGATACTTGATTCAAAAGCCACTAGCCATATTTGATCTTCTTTATAGGAAACTAGTTTCTTTAAGCAGCTTGAGGAGAGTCAGATGACCCTCAAGGTTGAAATAGGAAATTCCATTTTAGCTCATGCAGTGGAAGATTTTAAGTTGTCTTTCAAAATAGATTCCTATTTTTAAAAAACTTGTACATAGTTCCTAAGATTAAATGGAATCTTATATCTATTTCTTGTCTTATTGAACAATCATATAACGTAACCTTTTCTTTAAATGAAGCGTTCATTTCTAAGAATGGTGTATAAATTTGTTCAACTAAGCTTGAAGATAACTTGTATGTATTAAGACCTAATGAAGTCAAAGCAATTTTTAATCATGAGATGTTTAAAACTGCTAATACTCAAAATAACATACAAAGAAATTAGACATTCAGATCTCTGTGGTCCAAAAACTTAGACATTCAGATCCAGAAACTGCTTTGATATCAATTTTTTGTCTTGAAGGAAAGATGACTAAAAGACCTTTTACTGAAAAATGTTATAGAGCCAAAGAGACCCTAAAACTTAGATATTAAGATCTCTGAGGTCCGATGAATGTAAAAGCTAGAGGACATTTTGAATACTTCATCTCTTTTATAGATGATTATTCAAGGTATGTTTATTTATACTTAATGGAGAATAAATGTAAAGCTCTTGAAAAGTTCAAGGAGTATAAGGCTGAAGTTGAAAGTCTATTAAGTAAAAATTTTAAAATATTTTAATCTGATCGAGGTAGAGAGTACATGAATTTGAGATTCTAGGACTATATGATAGAACATGGAATCCAATTCTAACTTTCAACTTTTGGTACACATCAATAAAATGGTGTATCAGAAAGGAGAAATGGAACCTTGTTAAACATGGTTTGTTTAATGATCGCCTAGCTCATTTTAGGTGCAGTAGAGACTATAGTTTATATCTGATTTGTTGGTTACCCTAAAGAAACGAGAAGTGGTCTATTCTTCAATCTATAAGAAAATAGAGTGTTTGTATCGACAAATGCTACTTTCTTGGAAGATGACAACATGAGAGATCATAAACCACAAAACAAATTAGTATTAAGTGGAGCTACTGATGAATCAACAAGGATTGTTGATGAAGCTGGTCCCTCATTAAGAGTTGATGAAACCAACGCATCAGCTCAGTCTCATCCTTTTCAATCATTGAGAATGCCTCGACATAGTGGAAAGATTGTATCACAACCTAACCGTTACTTGAATTTAATTGAAACTCAAGTTGTTATACCAGATGATGACATCAAGGATCCATTGTTCTATAAACAGGCAATGAATGATGTAGATAAGCACCAATGGATCAAAGCCATGAACCTTGAAATGGAGTTTATATACTTCAATTAAGTGTGGGAGCTTGTAAATCTACTTGAAGGTGTGAAACCTATAGGGTGAAAATGGATCTATGAGAGAAAGAGATATTCAGCTGGAAAGGTACAAACCACTAAAGCTAGACTTGTAGCAAAAGGGTATACCCAAAGGAAAAGAGTTGAGTATAAAGAAACATTTTCCTTTGTTGCTATGTGAAAGTCAATAAGGATACTCTTGTCCACAACCACTTTTTATGATAATGAAATATGGCATATGGATGTTAAGGCTGCTTTTCTGAATGGCAATCTTGAAGAGAGTATCTTTATGTCTCAGTCCAAGGGGTTCGTAACCCAAGGTCAGGAGCAAAAAGTTTGCAAGCTGAATCAATCCATTTATAGGTTGAAATAAGCATCTAGATCTTGAAACATTAGATTTATTACTGTGATCAAATCTTATAGTTTTGACCAAAACGTTGATGAACCTTATGTATACAAGAAAATCAACAAAGGTAAAGTAGCTTTCTTTGTACTTTATGTGAACGATATCCTTATCATTAGGAATAGTTAGTAGATATCAGTCCAATTCATGGTTAGACCACTGAACAACAGTTAAAATTATTCTCAAGTACCATAGGAGAACAAGATACTACATGCTTGTGTATGGAACTGAGGATTTGATCCTTATAGGATACACTGACTCTGATTTTCAAATTGATAAGGATTATAGGAAATCCACGTCGAGATTAGTTCACCCTAAATGGAGAGTTGTGGTATGGCATAGCATCAAGCAAGGATGCATTGCAGACTCTAATATGAAGGTTGAATATTTCATTGCTTGTGAAGCAACAAAAGAAGCAGTTTAGCTCAAGAAGTTCCTGCATGATTTGGAAGTTGTTCCAAACATAAACATGCCCATCACTTTATATTATGATAACAGTTGAGCATATTGCCGATTCATTTACAAAGACTCTCACGGCTAAAGTGTTCCAAGGTCATCTAGAACTTCAGGTCTCCGAGATATGTACATTAGGTAATTTAGGGCAAGTGGGAGATGTGTAACAGGTATGAAGATGTCCTAGTTTATTGTATTTGTATATATACATTTTATGTTATATACTTATAAATTTTACCATTTTTAAATGTTTGAGGATTACTTTATTACGTACATTCCATAGAGACTAGAGTTTTAGTCCAAGTGGGAGTTTGTGGGATTTATGTTCTAAAACTCATAAATTGTAAATATTGTGTTATTTTTATAATAAATGTTATTTATTATATTATTAGTTTTATCTTCATAACCCAAATCCAATAAACTAACATCCTAAGATATTTCATGAGTCTTGAACAGTATGTAGAGACATACAAAAATCAATGTTCAAGATCAACTTAAAGGGTCCATTATATAGGGATAAGGATGAGTACCTTATCCTGGTAACACTATGGATATGGCTCACTTTGTATTTCATACAAGCGCAATGATCAAATGCGTTTGTGTAGGTGATATGTGAGTGAGGGTATCCTATGCAATGAGTTTGCATAAGACCAAACCACGGAATGGTAACCACTAGATGTAACTCCGTTAACTAGTTAGGTTTCTATTTCATTAGGATAACCTAGGTACCTTAGTTTTAATCCTGAGTGTACTATGAACTCCTGTTCACGGGATAGTCTTTTGATTTGTACGAGTGAGAGTGGCCAAATTGTCAACACAATATGCTTATCATTTTGTGGGACAAGATCAAGTGGGAAGCTGGAAACATAGTCACACAAGATAAAATTAATTCATTTCTGACTTTAGGGTAAATATATGAGTGTTCCCTTAAATGGTATCTCTAGGACTTGAACAAATGGACCTACCCTCTCTATGGCATGAGAGGGGTTTCTGTTTACTGGTTGTTCATTAGAGGAGGACTAATGTTTACAGACTAGAGGTAACCTGGGGGTAAAATGATAATTTGACCATGTTGGTGCTATAAACACTCGTGAAGGACTAACTTACTGTTATTGGTCTATATCCATAGACACAAAAATATATTTACAGTGAGAAGAGTTCAATTGTGAGTCTTTAATGGAGTGTACACACAATTAACAAATATTGATTAATGTGGTTAATGAGTTTAGCCAATTGATTTCATACGTTGTAGCTTCTGATTCGGTCCCCTTCCTAGCTTGTAAAGGGTAATGAGATTTATTTATATTGGTTGTAATTTGAAATGTTCAAATTTACTTTTGAAATTAGTATAATTTATAGCGATACATCATAACATAAATTTTATATTTTAATCAAATTTTATTATATAAATTTATTTTTTGATATGATTCAAAATTAATTTATGAGAGATAAATTTTTTGAATGACTTCAAATATTAATTTAATGTGAATTGGATACCTAGTAAAATTATTTATTAAGAGAGAAATTTATATTTGAATATGATTCAAATATTAAGTTAAATATAAAAATATTTAGTTTAGGAAATTTTTTTAAAAATAGCAAATTTTACAAAATATTTACAACCTATAAGAAATTCTATCACTGATAGGTTACCTGATGTTATTCATACTTTTTATCATCTTATTAAAATTAACTATATAACTTCTTGGGATCATCTTCTCTAATACTTTATGTTCATCTTTTCTTGTAGATAATATATTCTCATGACATGATACTATTAATTAGTTGGACATTTCAGTCAATAGAACAGTGATTTTTTTTTTTCATTCATAGTATTGCATCTATTCTGAAACTGATATTAGAAGAAATAATGCTTGTTGTCTAGTCTTTTTTTATACACTTATCTTTTTCATTTTTTTCTAAATGAAAACTGTTGTAATTAAAAAAAAAAAAAACTTGATTTCCTTTCTGCCTTACATGCTATTTTTGTTTTGTTTATTAAGGAATAGTTTAAATATAGAGTTTTACAGAGTCTAATAAGGATTGTGTCAACAAGAATCAAAACTTAAATGGATCTTCCAAGAACAGAGATGTTGTGATCATGGTGCCGAAAGAGGGCGGACAAAAATGATTTTTAAATATAATTTGTATCTGAAAAGAATTATTCTGAACGTAATGTTATTGTTCACTCACTCCTAGCTTCATTGTTCATACTGGTACTGATTTGATTATTACAGAACTTCAGGATCTAGAAAGAGAAGAAATGTTGGGAGAGAGGCCAAGGTAACTGCAATTGCCATATGTACTCTATTGTTGTCTGTAGTTTTATTTTTGAAGGTTGTACTGATGTCTTTTCACTTATAGTGAGATTGTTTTATATTATCATCATTGGGTAGATGTGAATATAAATTTTTGTGATTTGACTGAAATCTCCATCCAAAGTATCATAATCTCTCTTATTTAGTGCATTGAAGTTGCGAAGATGCCACATTTTTTTCCAAAGCTGTCTTGTTAGAATTCTAAAGATTAAATGGTTTGTTTTGATATTGTTTGTAGAATGATTGAATTCATATCAGGTTGAAAGCTAAGTGATTGTGTTGGTAGCTAGGCAATCGTTAAAGATTGGGAAAGCATTTAGGATTTCTTATTTACGTCTTGTATTAGGATCTTGGTTCATGTATTATTGTAGAATGTATATACAAACACAATATTAAGATTTCATTTTCTGTATACAAATGTAAAAGAAAAATATTTATAGTTTTTAAAATAATATTAATTTTATCGATTTGTTGGCGTAAGAAAAAAATATTTATCTACACGTACCCAATGTCAGTTTATAAAAGATGGACAATAATGCAACAATTAAATAAAAATAAACTTATAAAATAGATCCAAAAATAAGACTTTAATGTCGGTTTTAAAATGACATTAAAGACCAACCGACACTAAAGATCTTCAATAACACCATAAAAATGTCAGTGTAAAAACGACATTAAAGGTCTTGAATAATGCTAGTATAAATGTCAGTTGCCAACCGACAGTAAAGGCCATTAATGTCAGTTGCCAATGGGCATTAAAGACCAAATTTCTTCTAGTGTTACTATTTCATGGTCCGGTCTTATGCAAACTCATTACATAAGATACCCTTACTCGCATATCAACTACACAAATGCGTTGGATCATTATGTTTGTATCAAATACAAAGTGAGCCGTATCCATAGTGTTACGAGGATAAGGTATCCAACTTTATCCCTATACTATAGACTCTTTAAGCTGATCTCGAACCTTGATCCTTGTATCTCTCTACATATTATTCAAGACTCATTAAATAGCTTAGAATGTTGATTTATTGGATTTGGGTTATTAAGACAAAACTAATAATATAATCAATAACAATTATTACAATAATAACAGTTTATTAATAATGGTCAATGAATTATATTTACACTCTACGAGTTTTAGGACATAAATCCCAACAAATACAAAGTGTTAGATTATACCTAGTATATACAAATATTATATATGTGAATTGTTATGACTATCTTGCAATTATGGTAGTCATAGATTTGTATGGAATATGAGTATGGTGATCTTTGTTAAATTTGAATTTCAAACATGCTCTGTCTTCTTTATACAATATGAGTTGGGTGATCCTGGTTGATTATTTCTCTTTTGAATTGGAATTAGTAGAAATATTTTGAATATAATGTAGGTGTATCTTCTCTTCTATCTAGCAATCTTTTCATTTCATTCTCATTTAGTAGATGAACTATATATACAAATTAGTTTCGAATAGTTCAATCATTTAACTTTAGAGCTTGTAATTGTATTAGAAATTAATGAGAATTGGACCTGAAACTCGACAACCCAACCCATAGTTTTAGACATCGTTTTAATTGATAATGGTGTTCCATTGTTCGTAAGAATTTTTAATGTATCTTAGGTCAGCATTTGTGTTAAAGTAACACTTTCAATTTGGTACTTGGACCATTATAGGACCTTATAAGGGATGCTTGCAAAAATAGCAAAAACAATTATGATAATACATTTTCTAAATTTCAAAAGTAGCTAATTTAAAAGTCGATAATCCTTGGATAGCCTTCTGATAATCCTTTGATAGCTTTTTAATAGTCCTTTGATAGTCCTATGATATCACTAATTACTTGTCATATTTTCTATATTTTCAATATGAAAAAAAGAGGTGTCATGGGCTATTTTTTTTCTAAATGTTTTTAGCATCAGATGCAATTTCTCACCTTATAAGGTAGTAGGTTTGTGAAAAAAAATTTCTCTAACTTTTTCCCTAACTACTAAAGGATTAAAATTTATTCATTTTGCATCAATGATGAATAAGGATTTAATCAAGATTAGAGATTGATTCTGATAGATAGAGTTGCACAATTCATGGAAATGGAAAAGTTTCATGTAAATAGAGAATGGCAAACAAGATATGCCCGTGTAAAAATTTTCAAAATTCAATGGCTCAATCATTAGATGGAGTACAACAACGCATTTATTTGCGAATGGAATATCTTCTTTATATAGTCAATAGATTTATCATGGAGAACCAGCAAATTTAGCTCAATTTGATAGAGCCATGACTCCTTTAGCTCTTTTAGTTGATGATGGATTAGTAGATGACGGATTAAGGGAACAACCTACTGCCCAGAATGATGACAATGAGTTGTTCAACCTTTAGAATTATTTGCAAGGACCGATAATAGAAGGGCCATATAATGAGGATGAAGAAGACTTTGGAGATGAGATGCATGACAAAACTGAACAAAGGTAACTACAAACATTTTTTAAGAGCTGATGGATGAAGCGTGTTATCCATTATACCCTAGTTGTACCAAACTTTCCTGGTTTAACGTCTTGGTGAAACTAATGCATGTTAAGGTTTTCAATAATTAGAGTAACAAATCCTTTGATACGTTACTAAATATGTTGAAAGATGTCTTTCCAATTGATAAATGTATATCTAGTTTGTTTTATGAAACCAAGAGAAAACTACGTGACTCAGGACTAGGACATGATTCTATTCATGCTTGCAAGTACGACTATGTTTTACTTTGGAAAAGATATTCTAATTGTCAAAATTGTTTAGTGTGTGATGAGTCTCAATAAAAAATAAGATAAGTAAAGGATAAAAAGATCCCAAACAAGATTTTACGACATGTTCCATTGATACCAAGGTTGGAACGATTGTTTTGTCAAAACACATTGCTTCTAAAATGCAATGGCGTAACGATAAAGGAGTTGGAACTAATGGTGTGTTGTGACATCTAGCTGATCCTAAAGGGTGGAAATGTTTTGATAGAAAGTTTCCTGAATAAGCTTCAGACTAAAGAACGTTTGATTAGCCTTAGCTTTAGACAGATTTAATCCATTTGGAAATATGAGTATTGCATACACCATGTTACTCGCTGTGCTTATTTCTTACAATTTCCCTCGACAGAAATGCATGAAGAAATTCAATTTTTTCATGTCTTTACTTATACCAGGACCAAAGTTCCTTTGAAAAGGAATTGATGTGTATTTAAAACTGTTGATTGAAGAGTTGAAGGAGTTGTGGAATGATGGTGTACACACTTATAATTGCATAAGCAAGGTTCTTTCAATTACGTACATGTTTGTTGTGGACCATTAATGACTTTCCTGCTTATGGGAACTTGTCAGGATGGAGTATCAAAGATTATAAAGCATGTCCCCCTTGTAAAGAAGATAAATCTTCATTTAAAATAAGAGGAAAAATCTCTTTTATGGGTCATCAACGTGTAAGACCCAAACTTTACGTAGTATAGACTCTCCAAATAGTTTAAGAGGTTTGAAGAAAGGATATATTTTGTTTAAGTATCAAAGAATAGTACTTTAGGCATTTTGGGATTGCTTGGCGAAATAGTTTTGAAGGTTTGAAGGGCGTTTTGAGTGTTTAAGGTTGACGAGAAAGAAGAGATCATAGAGGTTGGGCATTTTAGCTATCTTCAGAAAGGAGTTTCTCACAACTCACTTGGACATTTTCACTTAAATTGATCTTGAAAGTTCATAATTTGAGTCTGATTTATTGAGGAAGGTTTTTGGGCATTTTACATATGAGGAAGTTGGCATTTTGGATGAGAGAAGCGAGAAGGTCAGTTTGTAAGTGAATCTAAGCAAGCTACACTCTCAGAAGGCTACAAAACGCATTATTTGGCATTTTGCTCTAAAATTTTGAGGGAAGCAAGTTAATGCATTTTGAAGAAACTTTGCAGAAGAAAGTTTTGTGAAAAGAGTTAGAAAATTTAAGTTATAACTTTTCTAAGTCAATCTGAGCGATAAACTAGGCGATATGACTTTGGAAGTTAGCTATGCGTTTTGGACAACTATGTGGTATGATAAGGACAAGTGGTTTAAGGTTTTAGTGAGGTGTAAAGTAAGCAGGAGGTGCCTTAAGAAGGTTTAAGGTGGATTTAAGCAAGGATGAGGTGTCAACTTGTACTCATGCAAGGAACTCTATAAATAGGCCAACTTCAGTATTGAGTTTCTCACAATTCACTCAAGCGTTTTGAGTTAAATTAGTCTCAAAAGTTTTCATTTTGAGTCTATGTTCTAGTTGGAGTTTTTGGTTTATTTTGAGTAAAGAAGGGCTGCGTTTTAGCTATAGAAAGCAAGAATGGTCAGAATACAGGTTGTTCTGAACATCATGGACTTCCAGAGGGCTGTAGAGTTCATCCGTTGGAATCTGAAGTTAAACATTTGAGCTATGATTATTAAGGCATTTTGAAATAACTTTGTAGAAGGAAATATTTTTATTTGAGTTTTGGATTTTATGTTATAAAGCTCTAAAGAGAAAGAAGAGTTCTAGCTGAGAATAAGGTTTTAAGCAGTGGCCAAGTTTAAGAAATTAGCATGGCATGTCGGGCATGCATTTTGGTTTTAGAAATGTTTTTCTAAGCATTTTGGGGCTATGTTTGATGTTTTAGAATAAAAGGGAATTAATTGGAGTTGTGTTCCATCATTTCAGGACAAGAAGA
>JBBPDI010000023.1:20748015-20759312 GCA_037974545.1 Cucumis variabilis | reverse complement strand
AACTTTTCAAGAGCTTTAGACTTATGTTCCATTAAGTATAAATAACGATACCTTGAATAATCATCTATAAAAGAGATAAAGTATTCAAAAATGTCCTCTAACTCTTACATTCATCGAACCACAGAGGTCTGAATGTATAAGTTCTAGAGACTCTTTGGCTCTATAACATTTTCCAATAAAAGATCTTTTAGTCTGTTTTTTTTTTTTTAAGATTCACATGGAGGTGACGAATCATCTGCTAACTTATTTAGAAGTTCATTCTTTACCAATCTCTCGATCTTATCGAGATTTATGTCACCTAATCTTAAATTCCAAAGAAAGGTATTGTTATTTGGAGAAATTTTTTGCCTTTTATTTTGAGTATTAGCGGTTTTAAATATCTCATGATTTAAAAACGTTTTCGTTTCATTAGGTCTTAATACATACAAGTTGTTTTCAAGCTTAGCCGAACAAATATTTATACTATTCTTTAAAATGAACGCTTCATTTAAAGAAAAACTTACCGAATACAATTGTTCAATAAGCAAAGAAATAGAAATTAAGTTCCTTTTAATCTTAGAAACTATGTTCAAGTTTTTTAAAAAATAAGAATCTATTTCTGAAAAACAACTTAACATCTCCGACTACACGAGCTGAAATGACATCTCCTATTTCAACCTTGAGAGTCATCTCATCCTCCTCGAGTTGCTTAAAGGAACTAGTTTCCTTTAAAGAAGAGCAAGCATGGCTTAGTGGCTCCTGTATCATATTTACCACAAGTATCCAGGCATTTTGGTCATTTTCCACTAAACATGTTTCTAAGACAAGAAATCATATTTACCTTCTTTTTTATTCTTCTCAAATATCTCTTGGAGAGAGTTCATGATCTAACGTGCAATGATCATGGTCTCGTGTTTCTTGCTTAGTATGTCAGACATAGTGGACAAGTGATAGACACAGGCCTTGTCATTAACCTTTCTCCAATGATTATATGCATCCCTGACATTCTGAGATGCATTTCGAACAAGGAAAGGAGGACATTCCTCCATTAAGATGAAGCGCAGATCATTATTAACCAGAATCTTATTTAGGATTGACTTCCACATCGCATAATTTATACCGGTTAATTTTTTGTTTTTAAACAGTTGAAAATTTGAAGACATGCCGAAACAATCAATTGATCGTATTAGTTATCTTTGTCTTAACCCATTAAAATAATCCAATTAATTTAGCAAAAACAAGCAATCAAAGAACCTTAATCAAACAAATGATTTAGTTTTTGCAACGATACTTCAGAAGTTTAGAGCACCAGTCATCGAAGGGTAATCAACTACTCTCATCCTGAATTGAGACAATCTCAGCTAATAACTAATACCAGAATAACTCATATTCCTATAGTCTTTAGCTACCGTTTTTCGTTCAATGATTCATTAACTATCTTAATTCATTCTGTAAGTGTGACCTTACCATTTTTTAGATCCCAGAGGTATGCTTCAACATGCTATTAGAAGGAAAGACAATTGTTAAAGATTAACCTTGAAATCCTATCCATTTTTGGAGTTTGCATTGTTTCGACTTCTATAATCAGGCCCTCCGAAGGGATGGTCTCTCTAGGATGACACGCAGGTGGATTATAGAAATCTCACGGTGTAACCTAATGGAGGAGACCATAAGGTACATTGACACGCGTCCTTCTCCTTCTTACTATGAACATTTCCTCTATTCACCTTGTTATTGATTCATATAAACACTTTTCAAAGGGAGGTCGCTCCCAGAGCAACATGAAGTCGAGTATGAATCTCACGTATGATCTCTTAAGGACGTGAGAGTTAAAATTTGATATATCCTATATACCATTTTTCTTCCACTAAAATTTTCTATTAATTTAGAGTTTGTTTTACTTAACTAAATTCTGGCTAAATGAATATATCTAAATCTATTCTTATTATAACTCTTATAATAAAACTTTACTCTAAAGTTTCTAGGTGTATTAAACTATTTAATTTCCCTAACGGCATCTTACGCTATTAAGAATAAGGTTAATTCAACGTTAGTTCCAGGTCAATTTCCAGGTATGAGGTGTTCCGTAAACTGACAACTTAAGTATCCCCAGCCTTAGACCCTAGCCTTAGAAAGAACTTTACTGGTGGAGTTCCCTTATAACCTTAAACCCTATTCACTCTTAAGTTTCTAGGTATATTAAACCATTTAATTTACCTAGTGGCATCTTATACAATAGGAATAAGATTAATTCAACGTCTGTTTTGGGTCAGTTTCCAAGTAGGAGGTGTTCCATAAACTGTCAACTTAAGTACTCCTAACCTTAGACAAAACTTTACCGATAGAGTTCCCTTATAACCTTAAATTCTATTTTTCCTACTTAGTTTCATTAAACTAAAATAAGACATAATTCTAATCCTATTAGAATTAATGTGATCTTAGGTTTATTTAATTTTAATCAATTTAAAATTAAACCAAATTAATTCTAAGATCTTATGTTTGCATGCAACTTTTTATTATAGGTTGACAGTTTCTAATTATCAAATTTTATGACTATTATAAAATTAATTAATTAGTAATATGCATACTATGGTTTAATTAATTAAAAAATTAATTGAAAAATAAACCATGCAACATGCTAAACATTACATTAATATAACAATTATATTAATCTATAGATGTAATATGCTCAATGCAAATTGATTTTCATCTTAGTTAATATAACATTTATATTAAAAAAAATAGATGAAAATCAATCAAGCATACACAAGACATTAATTTATATATAACAAATTATATTTAACTAATAAATCTCATTCATCATGCTTATCGAATTTCATATATTTAAAATATTAATATACTTTAAATAACTCATGAAATTCAAAATATTGCATTAAAACCATATATTATAACATTTATAATATATACAAATGCATGAACATGCTTAACCTAAGGTGGGATTTATCTAAATGACATTCATAAAGCATTTAAATAGCAATTGAATTTGTAAAATTGTCCCCTAAGATAAAATAAAGCAATAAATTACAATAGTTAAGTTTAAAATATCCTAAAATTGCTTCCAAAGCTCCAAAATCGCTCTCAAAACTTTCAGAAAGCTTCAATATGGGTCCAAAAACCTTGAATTAGTCCAAAAATGGAAGAATCAACCCAAAAAAGTGAAGAATCAACCAAAAAATGAAAAACTGGCCCAAAAATCAGTTGAACCAGCACAAAATGTTAAACTGGAGTTGTTCGAGCTAGCAAAAGAATGAGCCAAGTCGAGTCGTGCCGCGAGTCGCCCACCAAGCCTCGAGCCTTGTGATTGCTAATGTTAGTGCCTCTCTTCAACCTCTAGACGTATGCAAATTTCCCTTTGAAATTCTCCCATTGGAGGCTTACTGGTGGTCCGTTTTTTTTTTCGTGTTGTTTGTAAATCCTTCCATTGGAGACTTTTCGGTGGTCTGTTTTGGACAAATTAGGTATCGTTTTTCTAAAAAAAATGTCACGAATCCAAAATTGGACTCTAATTTACAAGATTTATAATTAAAAATGTCCAAAAATGCAGGGGCTTTTACATGATCATATCAAAAAATTGTAAATCTATGGTCAAATTTTTTGAGATGGCTCTGATACCAATTGTAGGGATAAAAACTCTATGGCAGTGGAGGATTCTACAAAACTATTTCTTAATTTAATTTGAGAATCCCAAAATACCAGTACATTGACAAAAATAATTAAGAAACTAGTTTTCTTATTAAGACTTAAAGGTTAAGCATGTTTTCTAATTATAGATTAGAGAAAGAAGAACTTACTTGCTTAGCATCTCTGAATCTACAAAATAAATCTCTAAAATAGGTCACCACTCATCAGAGACCTTTCTGTTCTCTAGGACGAGATTGGTTTGTGGGAACCAATTGGGATGGAAAAAAGTTTAGAGATTTTTTAGAGAAACTCTTTTGCAGAAAAACAAAATTATTGGTCTTAGAAAGACTATTTTCTTCTGTGTATTTATAACTCAGGTCATCTCAGTAGTCTAAACGCAAGATGATAAGTCCTTGTGTAGAGAATGAGTCAGGATTCTTGGCAAAAGGAATGCTTTTAACTAATCAATGTCTATGTATTTGATATATTATGTGAGATGAAGCATTTATTTGAAATGACAAGTTCATTTTTGAAAAATGTTTGTGAAATTGCATCAGATGACAAAAAAATTAGAAAAAATAGCTCATAGCACCTCTTTTTTGCATATTACGAATATGGAAAGTATGACAAATGATTAATGATATCAGAAAGCTATCAGAGAGTTATCAGAGGGCTATCAAAGGTTCATCAGAGGGTTATCCGCTTTGAAATTTGTTGCTTTTGTAATTTAAAAAATGTAGTGACATGGACTTTATTATCATAATTTTTTTTGTTAATTTTGCTAGCACCCCAGAATATTTTATATAAAATTTGGCAAAATAAGGTTTACAAAAAGGTATTTCGCGAAAAAGATTTCTTAAAATTTTACCTTCAAGTTTCAGGCGTTAAGGCCGTGTAGGGGAAAGGTATAAAAGGGCTTGATAGGCGAGAAGAGGCTGCTAAGACATTTTACCTCATTAAGTTTAAGAGTTGTGTTTTTGTATTGTTGTAAAGTTATTGTAAAACGCTTAGCCAAAAGTGTAATGAAGTTTTAGTTTGGTTTACTTCTCAGTGTTAAGTATATTTATTGCCTAAAAGTACTTGTAAAGTTATCAGTTAAGATAGATGAAAGTCATTAGGAAATTAAGTAAAGCTTAAGAACCTTAAGATTGAGTGTTTTGGCATTTAAACTTGTCAGAAGTGTAATGACTCAACTTTTTATACTAAGCAAACATCATTACTTAAAGATAAATAATAATTTTGACAATTTCTTGAAAAGAGAAAAACTAAATTTTCATTAAAATACCGTGAAAACATGTTGCAGCGGGTTTTACAAATTTTAAAATGATAAAAACAAATAGATAAAAATATGTAAGCTCAAACCACTGAAAACAACAATGAAAAGCGAAAGCATAACTGTGTACCCATATGGCATGTTATGGATCCTTCCTGTCGCTCATCAGCTTTACTCTATCTTTAACTTTGCCTGAAATGTTAAATATCGAAAATGATGAGTATAAACATATACTCAGTAAGGGACCACTACTAGTCCCGCTAGGTGTCTGTTAACTTTCTATTAGGGTTTCGTAAGAAAGTACCCCAAAACTATCGTGCTTCCCAACATACGCTATCCAGTGATTCCATAGGGAAACATCTGGACTCTCAGTGAACCCGAAGGAAACACCTTAAGAGAGTCAAGCTGTAAGTGACCCCGTCGAACCAATCAGAAAACTTAACATGACAGGCTAGTGGTTCTGCCAAACTCACACCAGTCATAAAAAGGTGGTGATCCCGAGAGACACCATATGGGTACGACCCTAATAAACAAAGTTAACAGAACACCACAGTCCATAGCATGTAACATATCATAAACATCATAACATGGTATGAATATCAATCATAGCATCCTTATCATGTGATTAATATTTCATGCATCATAAACATACCAGTCATCCATATCAATAATTAATATCAATACATTATGCATCTTAGCTACTCTAACCTCAAAAAAAAAAAGATAATTTTTACATTGGATTATCTTGGTTAAATTATTAATGTTGGAATTATTTTAGGGCGAATTGAGTTTTTGGTAAGGATTATATGTTTGTGGATATTAGGATTAATTAAATATTCATGAAAATAATGTTTAATTAATTATTGGAATTGAAAATCTTGATATTGTTATAATTGATATTTGGTAATTTAAATTGGTAAAGTTGAAAGTATTATGGGTAATTATTTATGTGTATATATTAAGTCATGGAGGAATAAGAATAGTTATGTTAGTTGGGAATAATATAATTATTTAGGTTGAGATCATTTAGATTTTGGAGGGGAATAATAATTATATTAGGAATAATATAATTATTAAGTTATTAAGTAATGTTTTGGAAAGATAAAAAAAAAAAAAAAGGAAGTTGATTGATTGGTAATTGATGGAGGAAAAAGAAAAGATTTATTGTGTTGTTGGAAAGGGAAAAGGAAAAGATAATAATGGTAATAATAATAATAATAATAATAATTATTATTATTATATAATTAAACTAACTTATAGAACGTGCCACACAATTCACATTTCTTCTTCACAAAGAAGCCCTAGGAGCAGCGTCCGTCCCACGCCAGATGAAGCCAAGAAGCTCCGTCCATCGCCTTTCGTCCCGACTTCATTCATTGCGTGTAGGTGAAGCCTCACTGTCTCTCTCTTTTCTTTCTGCCGACCATCTGACCTTCCGACCTTCGCACATTTTGGGTCAAGCCTTACCATTGCCACGCTTTATCTCGAGCCACCAAATCTCATCGCCAGTAGCCGTCGAATGAACCCACACCTGATCGAGCCGATCTGAGCATCAACGAGTCGGTTCTCCACCCTTCGTAAGCCACACTCGTTCCAGCCGATTTCTTCCCACCACTATGAGCCTCCATCTCTTTGTGAGTTATGTCGCCCGCAGCCGAGCCCCTTTCCAAGCCCCACGAGTCCCTCTTTATCGAGCCACGTGCTTCACCCGAATTGAAGCTTCTTTTAGCCGAGCCACCTTCAGTTTTAGCATTTATTGCAAACTATTTGAGTCATTTGGGTGAGTTGTGTTGGGTTGGTGTCCAATTGATTGTTCTTTGGTCCTTAACTAAATTTCTAGTGAGATTAAATTTAAGTTGGAGTATTTATTGTTTTGAAGGATTAATTGGCTATTTTGAAGGATTCAAAGCGTGGAAATTATCCATCTAATGTTGAATTGAAATTCAACCACAACTCTAGAATTTTCCTATTGAAAAGTTGAAATAGTTTGGTTTAACCAATCTCCAGGTAAGGGATTTTCCGGTTAGACCCCATATTAAAGTTGCAAGTATATTTTGTATCATGTATTAATGTAGTTAAGAGAGACATGTATGACTGAGACGTTATGATCATGATACATTGTAATTGAGGCATGCTATAATTAATTAGGATATGATTGAGTTATATTTGATTGAGGTACGGCATTTATGTTATGATATATTTATACAGGCTATGATGTTCTGTTAGATTTACTATTAGAGTTATATCATATGGGTGTCCCACGAGATTATCACCTACTTATGCCTGTATGACCAGTTTATGTGTCATTCGATGGGATCACTTACAGCCTGACTCTCCTTTAGGGTATTTCCTTCAGGGTCACTGAGAGTTCAGATGTGTCATTAGGGGATCACTGGATAGCGTGCCTTCGGGAGCACAATAGTTAGATGGTACCTTCTTACAGGACTCTGACATAAATCTAACAGACTCTTAGTGGGACTAATAGTGGGTCCCTTACTGGGTATAAATTTATACTCACCATTTTTTATGTTTAATTTTACAAGCAAAGGTAGAAGTAAAGTCAAGATGACGAATAACAAGAAGTGATCGTAATTCGCCATAAGGGATAGTTCAATTTCCTTTCGCATTATGTTTTCAGTACTAAATTTCATAAATTTCTTTCAGAATTCATGTCTACGTTCAGATATTTCCTTTTATTTCAAATAAGGTCTAAATTAATGTTTTGCTTATTATTTATTTATTTATTTATTTATTTTATCCTTTCTTTAATACTTTATAAATGATTTAATTGAGATTTAAAACATTTCTTTAAATTTAGTACATTCTTTTACTTTTACTTTAAATAAAAAATCTTTATTGGTTTTAAATGGTAATGACCTCAACTCAGTATAAAGAGTTGAGTCATTACAGCTACGTCAATGCATGATGAAACATATATACAAGCTCTTAAATTCATGTTCGAAGGTTTAGTAGTAGAATCTCTTACCTGAGAGATTAGCCAAATAAAATATTCTTTAGCTAATAGTAAAAATTCTCCAATTAATTCAATTCTAATCATAAAAGAAACTTTCAGTATCTTAATTAATAAAATTAACAATTGACTTTCATCCAAAAATTCTTTCAAATTAACTTACCCAAAATTAGGGTTGAAACCAATTCAACCTCAGTGGAAAAAAATCTTCATTTAAATCTTCAAGATTTGCCAAAGGAATTTTCCAAAAGCATGCAACCAAAATCAATTCCAAGATAAAGAACTTTTTTTTTTCTCTCTTTTTAATTTGAGCAAGTCGATGCTATTTTTAGACCAAAATAATAATATTTATTATTATTATTTCATTTTCCTTTTAGGATATGTATATAATACTAATATATACATATATTTTTATTCTTATTATCTTTCCTCAGTAAATTCTTTAAATACACAAAATCTAAGGCATTTAACTATTAATAATAATAATAATAATAATACTTCTCACCAAATAATATAATAAACACATATATGTATTTAAACCATTATTCTCTCTCTTAATTAAATTCATCATCTTTTCTTGTCAAATCAAATCAACCATCTCCCTCCTCATGAATTATTTTATTTTTCAAACAATTATATTTCATCATATAATTAACTTTACTTATCCAACTAAATAAAGTTCATCTTCTCTTTCCTCAATTAAATCTTCCATCAAATTAACTTTTATTTTTTTCAAAATAATTATCTTTTTCAAACATCAAATCTTCTCTTTGTACATTAAATCCCATAAAATCCAATCAACTTTATTCTTTTACCAAAATAATTATACTTTGACAAATAATTATATTTTTCCAAAATATAATTATTTCATTTTTATTTCTAAACTAATATCCTCTGTCCAAATAATTATCCTCCCACAAATAATTTTTCTTTGTCTTCTCTACAATATACAATTTCTTTCTCTTCAGTTTAATTAAATAACATCCAAATTATTTAATAAATTTTAATTTTCATAAAACCAAATAATTTTCACAACTTTACTTAAACCTCATCGCATACAATTAAATCAAATTCTCAACAAACACCACAAATTCAAATCCTTTAATTATTCATCAAACAAATATCTAATTAATTTCAATGTCCATAAAATCAAATAATCTTCAAAATAAACGCCCAATAAATTAAACATAATTAAACAAAAATAAGATAATTAGCTCCAAATATTATCTTAATTTTCGATGCGTTACAAGAACATTCAACTCAACCCCCGTCTTGCATGGTGAGCAAGGTCATGTGTGGGGTAGGGTGTGATAAGATGATCTAACTCAACCCGGTTATATGATATATATATATATATATATATATATATATAATCCTATTTACCATATGACTAAAATAAAATAAAAAAAAACCCTAACATGTGTCATTTACCTGAGATGATCTACATAATCGTTTACCTAGTCAACACGATCGTTTAGTATGGTCAACACTATTGTTTAGATTTGAAGCCCTTTTTTCATAGTTGAAAAAAAACTACACGATCATGTGGATACAATTTAAATGATTTTGCTTACCTAGTCCACACGATCGTTTAACATGGTCAACTCGATCATTTAGATTTGAAGCTTTGTTTTCTACCTTTTAATTAAAAGAACTAAACGATCATGTAGATATGATCTAAACGATCACTTACCTAGTCAACACAATCATTTAGCATGGTCAACACGATCGTTTGAAGTCCTTGTCCATTCATTTTAAAAAAATTACATGATCGTGTGGATATGATATAAATGATCGCTTACCATAGTCAACTCGATCGTTTAGCATGGTCAACACGATCGTGTTGATACTACCTACACGATCATACGTGTTTCATTTCCTACATGAGAGTGTATCAAAATTATTCTATACAGTGTAAATATTTTGTCAATTTGTTATATTTTTAAAAAAAAACCCATATAAATTTTTGAAAAATAATATGATTAAAAAAAAGGCCAACCTGACAGGCCAACCCAGCCCAACTCGAATTTTTTGGGTTGGGTTGGGTTGACCTTTGTATATTGAACCGATAAGGTTTAACTTTTGTCAACCCCATTACTTTGGGTTGGTGCATATTTTTCCTCCAACTCGATCTAATCCGGCTTATATACACCCCTAATCATGTTTATTAAAGGATTTTCAACTGCATGAATGTTATTGTAAGCCAACGATTTATGGATAACTAGTTTAGAAAGTATGTTTTATAAAAACCATCACTCATAAGTCTTTCGACTTAACCTGTCAAATGATTTCTCACCTTTCAAGTATTGATTGTTTATTCCTTAGTGCTGAGCTTATTGTTGTCGGGTCATTAAGTGTAATACTAATTATTAAGTTATAATGGAAGTTAGTCTTGGATCTATAAGTAAGGTTAAGGTTGAGAGTATGTCTATGTCTATAGTTAAAAGTTTAAAGTTGTAGGATAGCTAGTAAAAAAAGTAGTATATTTAAGCATCCCACTAATGTATCACAAAAGTTGCAACTAGTAGTCTAAGTTATCAGTAAAAGCATGTAACTTGTGTTGTTCCTTTCAAGCATGCATTTATGTTGTGACTACTAGTTAAGTTAGACAGGTTAGTTGGTTGGTAAGTGTTATCAAAATATGGCAATGCTTGCCAAGCCTCGCACTCTCTTTTCGAGATAGGTAAAAGGTTCAAGAAAGGAGCTCTGAGAAGGGATGTGACAACTGGGCCCATATTGATGAAATTGCTGAAATTCATCGAATGAAAAATCACGTGCATTAACTTAAAATTTAGTTAAACAGTCAACTTCATCATAAGAACAACTACAAATTTTCTCATCTGCCTTAGATTTTACAGAAAAAAACTATAACATAAACTAAATACAACCCTAAACTATGAAATCGTTCAAAGTAATTCATCTTTATAGATTTAAGTTCGATGATGACTTCTTGAAATTTTAGGGAGCAAAAATCAGAGAGATGAATTTGATTTTAGGAGCAAACTCATTTAGTCTCGACCAAAATGAGCACAATGTTTAAGGCTTAGGGTTTTGGGTTTTAAGTGAATATCTAACGTTCGGGCTTTCAAGGGTATTTTGGTCATTTGATAAAATCTTTTATTTTAAAATTTAAAGATAAAAACACAAAATATAATCTCGGTGCTGATCTTGATCGAGATGGATCGAGAAATAATGTTCAAAGAGTTTTTTTATTATTATTTGTAAAGAATCTTGGTGTTGAGATCAACAGAGATTAATTGGAAAAGAAAACAAAATTACGAGTTTTTTCGAAAGTGTGTTACTTTTAAAATGAAAAACCAAAAGAGTGATACATCTCAAAATTTTCCCTTTTTTAAAACAATGATTGACACAAAGTAGACAACTTGATCAAACGAAACTAAATTATTTGACGGTGTTCCATTACCAAAACAA
>JBBPDI010000023.1:20708481-20732791 GCA_037974545.1 Cucumis variabilis | reverse complement strand
TCTTTTTGTCAAGATGGTTAGGTAAGTACCCCTCACAACTATTTTAATTTTCTAATGTACACGACCTTACCTATATATCTTGCATAATCTTTTACCTTTTTGCATATGAATTCACATCTTGCCACCTCCCTTATTCAAATTAAACCAGAAACCCCAGCTTAGAAAATAGACTCAAAATGGAGACTTCTGACAGTAATTGCATTCAAAACGCATAAGTAGACTAAAAGAAATTCAATGTTGAAACTGGCCTATTTATAGAGTCCACTGCATAAATTTACGTCGACACCTCATCCTTGCTTAAATCCACCTTAAATCTTATTAGGACACCTGCTACTTACTTTTTACCTCAAAACCCATGTTAACAAAGCTTTGCCACATAGTTGTCCAAAACGCATACCTATTTTCCAAGGTCACTCGCCTACTTTCTCACCCAGACTACATAACTCGACTTAGAAAAGCTATAACTCGTAACTCTTTTGACAAAACTTCCTTCTATAAAGTTGCTCTAAAATTTGTTTGCTTTCTGTCCTCCAATGTTTGCAAAACGCCAAACTATGTGTTATGTAGCTTTCAGGGAGTGCACCTTACTCAAACTCACTCGTGAACTGACCTTCTCGCCTTCTCTTATCCCAAACGCCAACTTTTTCATATCCAAAATGCCCAACATCCTTCCTCATAATAAATTAGACTAAAATGTTGAACTTTCAAGACCAATTTGATTTAAAATGCCTTAGTGAGTTTTGAGAAACTCCTTTCTGAAGTTAGCTAAAACGCCCAACCTCTATGATCCTTCTTTCTCGCGAACCTTAAACACTCAAAACGCCTGAAGTACTATTCCTTGATACTTAATGAAACATTTTCCTTCTTTCAAACCCCTTCAACTCTTTGGAAAATCTACGCTACCTAATATTCGGGTCTTACAAAGAAAGAATTACATTAGGCTATATTGGGTCACTAAAATATGGGTAGTCATAATGTCTTGCTACATACCAATTATGACTTATGGGTCATAAAATGAGTTATGGGCTCATTGTCATATTAAATTAACTTAACGGGGCAGAATTTGTCTTTGAGCTGGATAGTTAATAAGTCCAATTAGAGAATTGGAATCTTATTTAGGAAATCCCAAACTTATTAGGAAACCTATAAATAGGACCTTAGGCGTTTTATTTGAATGACACACAAAAAACAAATTCATTCTAAATAGAGAGTGAATAGAGAGAGAGTCAAAATTCCCACTTTGTGAGATTCTAGCAAACCTGAATTCTAGAAGTCGAATTCCTAATTTGTGTATGGATACTGTTAAAAATTGCTTGTGATTTCACAGTTATTTTATGATACAAATTTAGAGGATTGTTTTTATCAGAATAGAGGCAATTCAAATTTGGAACATCAACATAGAGGTATGTTTATTCATGATTTTAGAACAGAGGCAACGAGCGCGAGCCAAGTGATTGAGTTAAGCTCAGGCTAAACAAGACGAGTCTTATATACAAAGAATAATTATCAAGCACATAACATACACTTAAACTACTTAAAATAATTCAACAAGATGAATAGTTAAGAAATAGAAGAAAGATAATGGATAAAACATGCATTGTATTTGTCACACCCTCTTTTTATCACCTACTATCAATCCGAGAGATGGTGTGAAGTCAACTAACATTGTTAGTCTTTAGAACAACATCAGTTAACCCTGACTAGTAAATCCTTTAGAATGCTAAATGTCTTGAGTAAATTAAAAACAGATCCAGTGAACTAACATGATAAACATACATTAAAAAAACTTTAGTACATAAATCATCTCAAAATAAGTTAAGGCTAAACGTCATTGATTACAAACTATACTTTTAAACCAAAAGAAAAAAACTTAAGAATTGAACGTAACCCTAAACTTATGTAAAACACGTGTAAACCTAAGTACTGACCAACAATAGCAAAACTATTAACAACTTTGCACAGTAGACTGAAGACAAAAGTTAGGCTCTCGGATCATGATCTTTTCTTGGAAAGTGGAAAGCATTTGGAAAGGGTGAGCTAAATAGCCTAGTGAGTGACGATTTTATAAAACATACATTAGGAATAAGTAAACTTTAGTCTTTTTCATAAATAGTTCATAAAACATAACATAAGTATAAAATCTTAAAACTCTTTTCACTTTTGGAAATATCTCTTTCTATCCTTTCGAAGCTCTTTTGTTTTCTAAAAAAACTCTTTGTTTATTTTCTTTGTTAGTTCTATACCCTAGAAACTCGATCATGGCAGCAACTAACTCGAACTACTGTGCTGGATAACTCAATAATGATTATATCATGCTTGAACTCGATCATGACGATGTCATGCTTGAACTTGGTCAAGATAGTAGAATGTTGTTCATACTATCCTACTTGAACTCGGTGGTAGAGTTAAGTGGTCAGCATAGCTCTATATCCATGAAAATTCTATGCACATCGATCGTTAATAACTCAGTATATAGAACAAACATGGTTTTCTTGCTTAAAACCTTCCTTATTAAATTCATGCTTTTCAAATATCTTTCTAAAACAGTATCAATTCCACAAACTCAAGGCATACTCATAAACCATAGCTTGAAAATTTCATTAGTAAATCATCAATAAACACATGCTTTGCCAAACAATTCTAAACTCATGCTTTGAAAATATTTTCTAAATAAGTATACTTAAATACTCTTCGTAAACATGCTTCTAGATCGAGATATAATAATCACTACATTTCAATAATCATTCCAAAACAATCTTAAATAATAGCATGTAAAACTTATTCAGAAACATTATTTAAAAATCATTTTGTCATTCATAAATGGTAGCTTAAACCCTCGGCTTGTAAACTTGACCAATTTCCTCTTGACCTGAAATAATGGAATAATTGCATTTAATTCCCCTTACACATAAAAATATCAAAACTTCACTTAAATTTCTCAAAAGTCATAAAAATAGCCTAAAGCAATCCATTGACATGGGCTGAGGCGCAGGGAGTGGGCAATAGAGGTTGGTACACGCGCATAAGGTTTGGACAAGCTTTGCCATGTGCTAACCTCCCAAGGTCACGTCGCACGTGCCTCACTTGACCATGTGCCTTCGTCTTCTATAGCCCTTCCTCGGGTGTAGGGCTTGCCGCGACTTCTTGGCCTTATGTAGGTTGTGTGTCCAATACAAGCCCATCAGAACTACGTTAATATATTTCAACCAAAAATCCATACCCAACTCACATAGCAAACCTTGTCACTCGGCCAACCAGCCACACTGCCCAAAACTAATTTTTTGACAAGAATCTTAACTCTACTTTAGAGGTTAATATCATAAAATCCAGAATTCAAATGAAAATACTTCTTTCTACAAAGTTGTTGGAAAATGCCTTGAATTTTTTACCTCAAAATTTTAGTAAAAAACTTCACGAATTTCATTATGTTGCCTCTCTAGAGTGAAGACTACTTAGATTCCTTACGAAAATGACCATTTGCCCTTCTTTCAACTCAAACTCAACTTTACTTCTCTCAAATTTAACTAATAGCCCCAACATAGAAAATAAACTCAATTTTTGAAATTTTTAGAGTAATTTTAGCCAAAACACACAAGTAAATTAGGAGAAATTTCATCCTGAAGTAACTTACTGATACTGAGCCTTACATGAAAATGACACGTGGAATTCTTTTAATCGAGTTATCATCTCGCCCAACCTAACCCAAATTTCCTACCAAAATGCCTTAAGCCCTAGAATGCCTTACTAACCTCTTTTGCCTTAGCCGCAAGCCTCATCTCGCATGAACAAGTCTTCCTTGCCTACCTTTAAACACCTCATTAACAACTAAGGACAATTTTTTTAGCCTCTTGGATGCCTAGCTTAAAGCCCAATAACCTAGTTCCAAAATGCCTTGCACTCTTAGTGGTTATTCTTTCTTTTTCGGCCACACACACAACTTAAACTTTAGCTACCTAGCTCATCTTATCTCGCCTAAATAACCTCTTTGAAGGTTAATTTACTCCTTCTTTGGTTGCCCACCAAGCCCAAAATGCCTAGCTTGTGGACTTGGTAAAAAAATTTCAATTTTTCAACTTCACTTCCTTAACTTTTAACCATTCTTTCTTAACTCTCCTTCTTTCCACCTACCATGACACACTTACAATGGCACTTCTTAAGCTTACTTTCCCATCATAACTTCACCAAAAACTAACCTTTCAAACTCATTAGGGAAACCCAAGTTCCTTTGGGTTTGGGGTTTAGTATTGATAATTTAGGTCTCTCAACCGTAAAAATAAGAATATACATACAATACTTTACAAAGTACAAAAATAGAAAGTAAAGAGATGTGTCGAGCCGCACAATGCGTTGTCATTCATTTCTTGGCTCCTTTACAAGTTAGGGTGAGTGAGCTTTTCTCTCTCTAATTTCTCTCTTAGCTTTCACTCATACATTGGACCAGAGAAGAGGTGGCAGAAGAACTACTACTACACATGGTGAAAAACTCTAAAAATTGTCCTTTCACTAGCCTCCTTAAAGGATGGCCTCCTCTATATGTCTTATTCATAATGGAGTTCCCTTCTTTTACATGTATACTTTTGGTAGGAAATTTAATCTATGTCAAACATTAGTCCTTGCCTCTGCTGCACATTCATCCTTATCAACTCATAAAGTAGTCGTTTCTTGTCACATCAACACCGACTACTACTCTTGCCTTCTAGTGAATTATCTCGCTTAATGATGTGCTAGCATCTTGCGTTACAACTGGCTAGACAGCTTTTTATCGCTCAATTCATGTGTGTGATCCTCACTTCATTTTTTTTTGGCTATCGTGCATGGAATAACATTTGACAGTATATTTAATAAAATGTGATTACTTGTGTAAAGTGCATTCTCTCTATATTATAAATTTGCACTAAAAGCTACGTGTTTTGACACCATTGTTTTACCTAAAACGTCACAATAACTTGTATTTCTACAACTTTTCAATCACCAGTTCTATCACACTCCCTCCCTAGCATCATCTCTAGCAACGAGATGAGGTGTGAAGCCACCATATCCCAACAAAATTATAAAATTTTATGAGTTAAATTTACTATTCTTGTGCAAAATTATAAACTTTATGAGCAAAAGCTAATAATACATTATAGTTAGCGATGCAATTCTAGTTACAAACACAAGATTACAGCTGATCTCGTACAACAATACAATAAAACATATTACATATATGTCCTCCATGGACAACGACTACTTGAAATAATAGATAAATTTAATCTTTGGCAGCAATAAGCTTAGCTTTAGGACCACGATCATACATGGGAAATGTAAACATTTGAAAAAGTGAGCAAGAAAAGCCTAGTGAGTGATAAATATAAGAAATCTTAAGTAGACAATAGCTTAAGATTTATTTCTTAGTTTTAATAAAATATTCTTATTTGTAAATAAGTCTTTAAACATAAACTTTTATTTCCTTTCTCTTTACTTTATCTAATTTGCAATTAAAACTAATAACTCATCTAACCTTGTCATGATGGAGTCATGAGAGACTCTACATGAACGAAGGTGGTCACAATGGGTTAGTTATCTAACTTAAAACTCATCTAACCACTTCGTGGTAGAGATTACTCGATGCAGACAATGGTAGTCTCGATGAGTTATAATTTCCAGCTGAATCTGCTGTAGTAGAGATCACTCGATTTAGACAACGACTATTCTGCTGGAAACAGAATAACATTTCTTTCTAACTTAAACTGAAGATATAGTGGGTGTCACCCATCATTCCCATCGTGTATGATGTAGTAGGAATCGCTCATTACTCACATTGTCTTTGTCGTTGTGGCCCTTGGAATTAGTTTGGAGTTAACACTTGTTGTGAGTCAATCCCACTCAACCGTGCCTACAACTTGACCTGGTTGGTTGACTCCACAGACTTAGTGAGGTAAGATGCAGTGTCATGCACGCATATCTAATTCTATGTATCAAAGATAATGAGACTTGAGAAATAGTGTTGTTACTTATGTTGGTGAAGTGTATGTGTATATTTAATTTCACATGATATGTCAATAATCAAGATCATTGCATGCAAAATGCTCCTTATGATTCTCTTCACCAAGCAAGGGAAATGATCATTGCATGAAAAATGCTCCTAATGACCTCCTTTTCACATACTTCTAAGTCTTCGCCATGTACAAGTTTTTCTATTACTTACCCAAGTGTAAGCGAAATAATAGGTTTTCATGAATGATCCATCTTTAAACATAGGGAATTGATATTAAAGCTTAGTTCTAGAGTCTACTTTTCAATCAGGCGGTATAAAGAATAACTATACAGTATGGAAGTATATAAGTTTGAACTAATCTACTTATGTACGCTAGAGAATTTTGTAAAGTTAATATAATGAACTGGTTGTTAGAATGGAAGCGTGAATGAACTAACTTGTATTAAGGAAGAAGGTGTACGAATGTCTCGTGCTACCAGGTGATTAAGCCTTATGAAAGTCTTGATGTGGCTTTTTTAACTAGGTTATGATTAAGGTGAGCTTCTCTCAGAGTCTTTAAACGCCACACTTGGGTCACCTTTTGAGATCTAAATGACTAAGCTTAGCTAAACAAGTTATATCTAAAAGCGTTCACTTATAAGACTTACAGTGCTTCTCGGTTAAGGGTAGCAACCTGTTAACACCTAATACTCACACTTGTTCTCCTTTCCGGACACAAATGGTGAAAGTTATCTAAAAAAGGTGGAGTTTATCTCCAAACTCCTTGTAGGCGTTAGCCATATCCATGCTACTTGCCCTCTCAGATAGTTGACGGTATACACTATTCAAGTGATTGAAATAGCTCAACTAACGCGAAAAAAATTATAAGCAAAGCTTCTTATCAAGAATCTATCATAAATCCTAAACTACAAATAAGACAAGGACAGATGAGCAGTAAATCATGGATATATTAAAAAGGTATAAACATATATTGTATTAATGAATAAAGACCTTTGGCCACTGAACAATATGAATAAATACAATATAAAGATAAACACAAATGGAAAGAATAAAAGTGAGATTACAAGATAGAAAGAGATGGGAGATGGGACCTTGTTCACCCAGACCTCAATCTTTCACTTTACAGACTGACAGGAGAAGATAAAGAAAAATTTTACAAACAGTGGAAAGAGTAATCCATTCCACCTCTCTCTAACTGGCTGGTCCATTCAGACGTCTCTTCCACCTCTTTCTGTTGGCTGGTCCGTTTAGATGTTTCTGGTAAGGATGAAGTTCCCTTTTATAGGCAGATTTAGGTGAAAAATATATCCTTCTAATCATGTGAACACTGAAAGTTATCCCTATGGTCAAGTCACATCAACTTCATCTACCACTTTTGTCTTCTAGCGAATCTCTTCCCACGTTCTGATATGGTCTTCTCATCTAGTATTCGTGCGAGTTCCTATGCAATTCACCAGCTTCTTTTTTTTTTTTTTATCCTGCGTTTAGGTGCTAAAAGCAGGGTAAAGTAGGCATAACTCTTATGTAAAGTGTATTTTTAAATATTTATGAATTTACAATATAAGCTATGCATTTTGACACCTTTCTTATGCATTTTGACTTCATTATTCTATCTAAAAGGTTATAATAACTTGTATTTCTATACGGTACCATACAGCCTCGGACTCAATAACTCAGTTATGTAATCAATAGAAAACTCATAATACCTCAAGAAAACATTTTAGCACATATGCTTATTCTTTTCTTGCATAAAACTTAAGCTTACACAGCTTGTTCATGGAAAACGAAAAACTTTAAAAAAATACTTACTAAAACATGTTGTGCTTAAAATATTATCATTTCAAATACTTTCTAGTAACTCAAGATTCACATATTAACATAAAACTCATTAACAAATCTAAACTCGAAACTCATGCTTTATAAATCAGATGCTATGAAAAACATATTCACAATTAGGCTTTACTAAAACATTTCTCATTAACAAATCTAAACTCGAAACTCATGCTTTTTAAACACCTCTTGCATAAGAAAAACTATAAACTTGTAATTAAGCTTTACTAAAACATTTCTCATTTCGAATCCTCTTTAGACAACAACATCATGCTTAATAAATTTCAATAATCAACTCGACAACATTTTCAAACTTTATCAAACATTTCTAAATCCTATACTCACACTTGGGAAATATTTGTATCGTTCAAGTAAATCTCAAACACTTTTACTCAAAGCATGATCAAATGTAAAATAGTAAAATAGGTTCGAAATCAAGTTTGAAACTCATTTGTCACTCACAATCTTGAGCTAGTTTTCCCCCATCCTGTAGACTTAGCTTATTTTCTCTTGGCCTGTCAAATAAACCAAAATCAAGCATCAGTCTCGTCTTTCTATAATAGCTTAAGATACAATGTCGCTCATGACTGCTTGACTTAAGAAATAAATCAAATTTCACACTTCTCACGACATTTTCCAGATTCAACATCATAACTTCAATCACTCATAACATCCTCAATACTTAACAAAAAATTAATTTATTTTCTATCAAACTCTTTCTTTTGCAGTCCTCTGCAACTTATTTGAAGAAATGTAAATAAAATTCCAAATGGATATGTCAAAAATTTCCCAAAGCATAACTATTCTAACATTGCAATTTCTACTACTCTCTACTTTGTTCTTGAAATTAAACCTACCACCACTCATTATTAACTCATAAGTTCTTCATAAAAGCTATAGAACAATGAATAGGCTTTCCAATCATACCAAAAAGTGACTCCAACTCATTCTGTAAACTCTAAACTACTTGAAAATCAGAAGTTTATCGATTTCGCTCAAAATTTCTATGACATGAATTTCTCTTCAAAATATCAGTTACTTCACATAAGAATTTGCTCAAACTTCCTTCATAAAATTTGTTAGAAAATGAACTAACTTTCAAACAAATAAGATCTTACCTTTTGGCTCTTCTTGTGTAGCTCAAATAGAATTAAAACCAGAGATATCTCAGTTTGGACTTACGAATTTCGTGTGTGTATAATTCAATTGCAATACGTCACTGAGTTTGGCCTTTATGCGAGATGCACTCACCGTAACACTCTATATAACATGCTTTAATTTTATCTAATGGGTCATGGGTCACGATCATAGCATGTGAAGTGCTCACAATGTATCTTTTCATTGCGTAATTCATAAGTCCTCGTTGAGTACAAGTTTTCCTACTACTTGCCCAAGTGCAAGTGAAACAGTAGGTTTACACACTTCTTTCAAACTTGATTTCAAGAAATTTTCTTGCCAATCATTCCCTTGTGTTCGATACCCCTACTTGATACACGCCAACATTTGCTCCATCCACAATAGCATCAGAATGATTATGTACTTCTAACCATTCCTTAATAAACAAAACAAAAATTGCACGTAAGGCCAAGAGGAAATCAAGTTTATTTAACTGCAACAGTTTCATTAAGAAAAAAAATAAAAATATAAGTGCATCCAAAAACGAAGATAAACAAGGATTCTCACCATTTCCAGCCAAGTATATTTGTAAAGAACAGTCCAAGTGTATTTTCTTTCAAGATGTCCAAGCTAATTTGTCCCTTTCACTTAGTATTTATATAAGTAGTGCACATAACAAATTTCTGGCTAAACATTTAATTTATAAATAGCTGAAAAGACCTATGATAACAACCAAGATAAACAAGCAACTAGCCTTGTCAAGACAAATAAAGTTCCATTACAAAAAGAAGAAAGGAAGTAGAAAAGTGAGCAAAGGTATGAATATAACAATGAATATTCAAGAATAGAATTTTAACATACTTCTTCGGCCTTAAAAAGAATAGAATATTTCCCAATCCTAGAGACTGCTACAAGTGATCTATAGTTTGAAGTTCGTCACCCTGTAAATAACAAGTTAATAGAAAATAGGAAAACTTAATGTTAAACAACTCATTAACTTTGGAAACTAAAAATAAAATAGGAAAGTACTTCCAATATATCTTTCTTTCAATAAAACATTATTTTCACCGGAAAGATTAATAAAATCCAATACAAGCAAAACTACATGAAAAGGAAGGAAATATTAATAGTATAAGGTATTTCACTACCTATAATGCATACACAACTAAGATTAAGGAAACCAAATAATAGCATTTAATACTTTGAAAGGTTTTATAATGAATGAATAAAAATAAATACCAAGTGTTTACAAATTAATACACAACACCTTAATTTAACTCAAAAGGATTTAAATAGACTTATCGTGCCTAGAACTCACAAAAACATGCATGGGTCTTCACACAAAAAAGTGTTCGAATATTTCTAAACTATAGACTTTATGAAAATTTCAAACCACCTGATTGGCGGTACTATGATAAATTTTGACCCATAATAGATAGCAATATTTCGCAAATACGAAAAAATGCAAACAAAAAGATTGAGCCAACAACATACTTCAGTCAAAGAAAATACACAGATAGTAGAACAAAATCAAGATACAGAAAATAAATACACACAGAAAAAGAAATTGTTGTTACCTAGTAAAACCTATCAATTTAGAAAGGACTTATTTTTCTAACCTCTCTTTCCAAGACTATCAAGTTCCGATTTGCAATCATCTAATCTTCTAAGATCAGAACTGTCAACCACCCATACTAGTCCATCTGTTTGCTCAAAATAGTTCCTCCAATATGTTCTTATACTCTTTTGTCCCCCAACATCCCATATATTAAGAATAGACTATTTTAAGTTATAATATAAAAGAAGATTCCAAAAAATGTAAAACAAAGTAATCTAGAAAATGATCAAACCTAATCATAAAACAAAGGAGAAATCAAGAGTTAAGCACTAAAAAATCAAACAAGTCTTAAGCACCAATATCACCGAAACAGATTCGTGAAATTTAAGGACAATCCTAAAAAATGTAATACAAAAAGAAATTTTGAATATGGTCTAAACTAATCTCAAATCAGAGAATAAATCAAATCAAAAGCTAAAAAATTCAGACAATTCTCAACAACAATTTTAGTTCGAAACAAAAAACAAAAGCAATGAAAAGTTAACAAACCTGGATTATTAACGAGGATCCGAAGGATCATGCATTGGCTATCATGAAAAGAGCTTGCTTATTCTTATTTGGAAAGAAAAAAAAAATACAGAGAGAAAAGTAAATCAATATATTATTTCTTATTTGAAAAGAAAAAAAAAATACAGAGATAAAAGTAAATCAGTAAATAAAGAAACAATTCATCATACCAATTTAGTACTCAGTTTCTCAATTATCCCTTCAAGAAAACTAATGACAACTTATTTCTCTGCATATTAAGGAGAGAATCACAGCAAAATGTGCAAGCTTGAGAATATTCATTTTGGTCTCAAAATCAGTGATGAAGTTATGATTCAACTAAATCAGTCAATCACCAACTAAACATTTAAGCATAAAAAATTCTCAATTGAATTTGAGGTTTCTGCATAATTAAAGATAAGTAGATAAACCATGACATTACAGTAAAACTCAACCAATAATTAAAGTATACAAGAGCTCACCAAATAAAGCATCTAATAGCTTGCTCAAACTAATTTAAACTATTTCACTAGTCTCCAACAAACCCACCTCATCCCAGCCCACATTCAATCAATCTGTTCAACTTGTTCGTTCATACTACAGATTTAGAGGGGGGAAGTTCTACCATACTTCACATTTCAACTACTCTGAATCCAACAAAGAGTTAAATACAAAATCCAGTTAGCTAAAACAAGCCCTTCAGCAAACACCCCCAAAGTTGCAAACCCCACAAAGTAAATAAAACAAAAAAGAGAGACAAATGGGAAATCAGAAACGTCACCTCCTAACTGATGAAAAACGGAAAGCTTTAAAGATTAAGAACTTGAGTAACACAACACTATCAGTGATAAAAAAAGGAAACATAGTAAATAAAACTTCGGAGATTATGGCTCTAAACATAATTTCACAAATCTAATTAATTTTAAATAGAAATTAGCATTGAATCCTACACTAGTATATAATTTCTGATGATAGTTGTTAGAAACCTCTAAAAGCAATATAGATCACCATAAATCATAAGTTTCTGATAGTTTTTGCAGTTGTAAACAAATGGTATGTATTCAAAGTAAAAGAATGCAAATGAATGATATCAATCCATTCCAATGTAAAATGTTTAGTATCTTGCTGAACTAAAAGTAGCATTAATCTATTACTAGATGATTCTAACTACAACATACTTGTGTCAAACCAATATCTACAGATTTCTCAAATTAAAGATCCTAACATTGTAATACTTATATTACGTGAGGCATATAGTTCAGGGCTATGAAAAAAGTAACACAATGAAAGAAAATTGAGATTAAATGTAATAGGAAAGGGAGAAGCTGAGATGAATGAGACGTTGTCAAGGCTCTCTAATCAGAAAACATGTGAAGAACAAAACTGCAAATGAAGAAAATTTTAGGATAAGAGAATTTTTTATATTCGTGAAGTAAAGCAGAACTATTAATAAGAGTTGTGGACATACAATGAAATGATTGAACTGCCCTAAATGCCCACAAAAATATATATGAAGAAAGTGATTTTCTAACTCTCCCCTCCTAGATGTGTTACCTTGGTTGGAAAATCAATTGTTTATGGATTTTAACTACAAGAGCTCCTTTATCATTTTACTCTTTTTTACCATTTCCTTCTAAATCGTACCACAACTTCCTAAAAGTTCTAAGTCAAACAATGAGCATAATCTAGTCATTTTGAGACTCTTTCCTCACTTTGATAATCAAACTTTAAAATAACAGAAGTAAAATCGAGAAACCAACCAAGAAAAAAGTAGCAGTGACTCACAGTTTGCTGCAAAAATTGTCGAATCACTAGAATTTCAAATTTTGGCAGTTGTAGATTAACTATTTTCAATTGAAGCACAATGTTAGAAAGCCATTAGTAGTACTAAAGGGAACAAGATAAGAAAAATAAGAAGAAACAAAAAGTTCATTGAATTTGAAATTATAGGAATATCCACCAATAGAGTTCTCAGTTTAAAGAACAACCTTGTCGACAATTCATAACTCAACTGCCTGCAGAATATACTCTACATATTATCAAAGGAACTACAACAACAAAAAGTATATCAACCTAGAAACAAATTTATTAACCTTGAATCCTCAAAAATGTAAAACAATAAGAAATCTGACATATGATAAAAACTAAAGCTCAAATTAGAGATGGTTTATTAAAATTACACCTTGTCCTTACAAGATTAAGATCATCATAAGTTTTCCAAACTCCAGGTATTGAATAAAGGGAAAGACAATGAAGGGTTGAAAGTTATTCTCCCCATTCAAATAATTATTATTCGCTTCAAGTTGAAAATAATCATGACACTAATCCTATCCATAGACCATAATAGTAGTTACACTCGTCAGTCTAGAATAACATTATCCTAAACGAAGGTAACATCAATATTTAGTTTCACATTTTGCTTCACAACCTAAGTAGACTTAGAAAGTAACATCAATATTAAGTTACTCATTTCAATCTGATTATAAGGTAATTCAGTATTCATTAACATTAAATAACTCACAGAGATTAAGTTGCAGAATATGTGTGCGCTTATGGAACTCTCCTTTGTATGAGTAGTAGATCAATTGCTTGATTAGCTAAGTTGCCTGCAAAGGTATGATACACACACATGTGTGTGTGCTTTAAACAAAGCTTATTAATTATCAATAATTGGATGAAATTATTAGTAATCAACCCCCATGTATACAAATGCTGGTGAGAAGAGAGATATGAAAACACCAGAAAAGAAAGTTAAGCACAATCCAATTAGCGTTGCTCTTACCAAACACCTGCAAGTATGTGCCATTTATAACCACTGAGTACATGCAACTTCGTAAGAATAAAAGAGAAAGTGAACCAATGGCCTATCAGGCCACTTTATTTTCTTTTGCTTTTTTATGCAACATCATACAATATTAAGTACAATACATTTAGGATTGTTAAATACTTGGGCCAATAAATACTAGAGGAATGTGGATCTTATCATAATATATGCAATGATATTTGTATTACAGACCTTGATGGATCTTCTAATTTCAAGCTGAACAAGAAAGTCAGCAGTTCTAGCCTTTGCCTTTGGTGAAGAGTAAGCAGCACTTTCCAGGTTCATTGATTCGACTATGCATGTCAAAAGTATGCGCCCACCTCAAGGCCTGGGAAAGATCAAGAGCCTCTTATTAAGCTCATACAAAGATGAAAGATTTAATTGCCAACACTATAATCAAGGACCTTCTCTTGAAAGTAACCAACAAAAAATGGTAGCTGTCATTTTGATCCTTTAAGTAAAATAAAGCTATTCCCTTAAGGGAAACTTGGTACAAAAAGCTTTGAAAAGAAGAATTTGGCTCTCAACTCTAAAAGTCTTCGGAAATTTCCATCGAATGAATGCATCCTTTATTGGCAAAAAATTATAGCTAAAAAGAATGGCATTAGTTCAATACGATAACCACAAATTTGAGCATAAATAAACCAAAACAACCCATATCCTTAACAATCAAAGCTTCAAAACAAGTAGAAAAAGTGTAGTCAACAGCCTCCCAATAATCAAATGAACTTGAAGAGTGAGAGCAGCAATTACAAGAACACAGTTTAAAAGAAGAGGAAACCTCAAATGCAATCATAAAACTTACCCAGAAAGTGGAGAAGAATTAATGGAGTGGCGGTGAAACTTTAACGGGAAATCTGAAGGGAGAGAGTGATGAAAATGGGATGAAAGTGAGACTACGGGGGAAAGGACATGGGATCGTGACTTTAGAGTAGAGAAGGTTGGAAGGAGATATGAAGATTGGAGGAAGAAGGAAAAGAGGAGAAAGGAAAAAATGGTGTTTTACTCAGTACTGATGCATTAGGAGGAAGATTTGGATTTTTTGTGTCTGAATGACGTTGAGACGATCTGGGCGAGAAGAATGGCTGTCCAAACAAAACAAAGACAAGATGTTCTTCAACGATGGCTGTGTGATGTGCTTCGACGGTGGTGGTTTGACGGTGAAATATGAGAGGGAATAGAGAGTTCGTGAGAAGAGGGGTTTGGAGAGTTCGTGAGAAGAGAGGGTGCGTAGAGTGAAACAAAGAATTATTTTTAAAAAATAAAAATAAAAATAAATAAATAAATAATAACTTCCGACATTAAAGCGCCCTATTTGATGTCAATTAACCGACATTAAATATCCGTATTTTAAACAACAACATTAAAGATCTGTTTTCATTTTTTCCAACCGACATTAAAGATCATATTTCTTCTAGTGTCACAACTACTTCTTCTCGCATTACGGTATCAAATGCCTAACTCTTGACATCCAATATTTTGACTTTTATGACCACTCGTTCTTATCGGGATGCTTACTGATAACTTGTAGAAATACAAGTTATTATAACATTTTATGTAGAATAATGCAGCTAAAACATATAGTAAAAGTGTCAAAACGTGTATAATATGTTAAAAATCAATAAATATTTAAAAATGCACTTTACATAATGCTCCACATCCGTTTTAGTTGTAACGTAGGTAAAGAACAAGAAGAAGAAACGGACGAATCACAAGGGAACTCGCTAGAAGGCTAAGCAAAAATACCAAATGATCACGCGAGAAAAGTTCGCTAGACAAAAGTGGTAGTTGGAGTGATGTAACCTGCTTTCGTTGCTGACACATCCAGAAGAATAGTTTCCCGCCTAAAAGTTGTCTATAAAAAGCCTCCTTCTACACCATTACAAGTGTGCCTGAACCAGTCAAAATATAGAGAGAGGTTGAAAGATTATCTGTAAAATCCTTTCTTCTTCTTCTCCAATCAGATTGTAAAGTGAAAGCTTAAAATCTGGGATTAGAAGATTCCGTCTTCCAACTTCCCCTTACTTGTAATCTTTTCCATTTTCTTCTCCTTCTATTTTTTGTATTTCTTTATAATATATGTTGTTCATATTGAACAATGGCCAAAGGCCTATATTTTTTATATATTACATGTTAATACCTTTTCAATCCATCACATCTTTACTTTCCATCTGTCCATGTGCTATGTGTAGTTTAAGTTTCTAATATGTTCTTTATAAGAAGCTAATTTACTTATAATTATTATTGCGTTAGTTGAGCTATTTTCATCACTGGACCAGTGTAAATCGTCAACTACGCTAGAGGGTAAGTAGCAAGGATATAGCTAACACAAGTACGAAAGAGTTTTCTCTTCTGCGAGATAGCTTCCATAATTTGTATCTCAAAAGGTGAACATATATAGGCAATAGGCAGCAAGAGGTTGTTGTCCTTAAACATGAAGCCCTATAAGTATTATAGGTAAACACTTCTAGATGTATCTCACTTAACTAGAATGAGTCACTTAGATCCCAAAAGGTGACCATGTGTGACATTTAAAGACTTCGAGAGGAGCTCGCCTTAATTATAAACTGATTAAGAAAGTCATATCACATTAAGACTTTCATGGCTTAATCACCAAGTAATACTTAGACGTTCCTTCATTCCCTTCTTCAATACAAGTTAGCTCTTATCTCCATCTCATTCCCACTTTACAGAATTCTCTAGTGTACATAAGTAGTTTAGTTCAAATTTAAACACTTCCATAACTTATTCTTTTATACTGTTTGATTGATAAGCGACTCTAGAATTAAGCTTTGATATCAATTTTATGTGTTTGGCCCTGGATCATCCAAGAAAACCTATTGTTTTTCTTATACTTGAGCAAGCAGTAGGAAAACTTGTACTCAACGAGGACTTAGTTGTTACGCGATAAAGAAATACATAGTGAGTATTTTGCATACAATAATCATGACTAATGACTTATTGCATAGAATTATTCGTGCATATAAAATTCAAGTTCGAATGTAGAATCTAGTTCAATTAATTCTACCACTTATATCTGCGCGATTTAACTTAGATAGTTAGTTCTCTTTGCGTCGCCTTTTTTCCCATTTTTGTGCACTTCCTCACAGGATGCATGACACTCTTATTCAAATGATTTCTCAGCAATGATTTTCCTCAATCTGACTTCCTTCTTTTGGGTTAGGTTGTTACACATACTCTTTCTATGAAGCATATTCTACAATCATAATTTCCTTCGTTTAGTATCACTGTCGTGGGGTCTTTATCACATCGATGGTATGCGATCAGGACCTTACATTGTGGGCTTTTTTCGTTTTCAAAATTGTTCTATACGATGTAAATGTTTTACTGGTTTGTTATATTTATAAAAAAACCTTAATTAATTAATTGCTAAATTAAATATCTTGTACTTAGTTTAATCCAAATATGAATCACATTCATATATTAATTTCAATCATAACCTATAGTTTTAATGTGTATCATATGCGTTGTCACGCTCCACCCCAAATGTCACACCACACAACCAAATAGAGGGTGTACCATCTAGACATTCAACACATACCTCTCACGAGATGACGCATCGAATGCCTAATGAGTGAAATAACTCTTCTCCTTGTCTCTTCACAAAGGCCTTCCATTGAACCTTGGAGACCTTCACAACTTTTGCAGTGAAAAAATAACTCAAAGAAATACAATAACAAGATGGAGTAACTTAAAACTCCCGCTCATTATTAACTTAACCCTTACAAAAATTACAAGGTACAAATTATAACTTTTCTTTGCATAAAATAAACCAAGTCTGATATTCTCACATCCTTCTTCTTTCCACCAAGGTGCTGCATACGTTCCTTCATCCATTGCCTAATGTTGCCCTATGTAGCGGTGGTTGGGGGTATTAGACTTTGCTCACGTCCTTTTCCCTTTTTATCATCTTCAATCAAACTCCAAGGACATCCACCAGAGTCTTCCTTTTATTTCTTTGCCACTAAATGCTGCTCTTTGTTGTACTTTCTCCTTCCCCTCAATTGCCCAACCACTTCTCTTAGCATACTACATTCAAGGCTAGCTTCCCACTGACTCGACTCTTTGGCTCTTTCGCTCATCGAGTTAGGCCTCACAAACCTGGGTATTGCAATCGCCTTCCTTTTGAGTCGGGCCATCCACATTAAGGAGCCATTCACTTACCAACAAGCTCCTTAGGCGTATTATGAGAAGTCATGGCTAGCACACCACCTAAGACTACAAAGTAACTTTGCCTTCTATCCTTTACTAGGCTACAATGTCTCAGAACCAACCTTTGCATGGCTTCAATGCTTGGCGACTTAGGGAGTGAAAAACTTAAAACATAAGCCAAAAGAACTTAGTGTGTGATGGGTTTTACTTATTAGGTTATTTTGGGCTAGAAAAGGAAGGAAAGTTGAGAAATTTAAGTAAAGCTACTGATTTAGATTAGTCAATGTCTTACGTATTAGGTTAAGGTTAAGCATGGTTCAACAAGATGTTGAAACTTAGACGTGTAAGGCATTAAGAAGGAGCTGGCAAGCTAAGATAAGCTTAGCAAGATGACTAATATGGTTTATAACTAACATAAATAGAACTTAAGTTTTCAAAGAAAAGGGAAAGAAAGTTGTAAAGTATTGAAGCTCTACCGAAAGAGTACCCTAGATGAGAAGAAAAGTTATTAAAGTCAGGCAATAAGAAGAAGAAAGAAAAGGAAGTTCAAGCATCAAAGGGTAAGAATGACTAGGCGTTAGGAAAGAAAAAGGAGTAAAGGAAGTTAGGCTTCATGAGTAACTCTCCAATGAAAAGGATAGGTTTTTCCCAAATTTCTTATAAGTCATGTCATCTTTTGTATGGTGTGTTAAATGACGTAATATTATGATTTATATATGAAAAACATGGCTATTTGAAGAATGTCTTTCAAAGTTAAAGAATTTAACTTTATAATGCTTGTGTGAAATACTTGTATGTGAGTAAACCATTAGCTTTATTCCTATCTTGAGTTGGCTATTATCTGCACATAAGAGTCAAGGCAACCATGTAGTGGATGAACTACATGGCGATGAGAAGGTGGCAGAATCCATTGAGATGTTCGTTGAACTTGAACTTGTTGTCGTGTTTCGTTAACCAACGATGCCAAAAACTTGGTTGGGGTGACACGTAAGTTAACTTAGGACTTAGTTAACTAAGTGCATACTTATATCTATGTGATAAGACATTAGTCATGATCACTATATATAAGTATTCACAATGCGTCTTTTCATCGCGTTACTACTAAATCCTAGTTGAGTACAAGTTTTCTTACTGCATGTCCAAGTATAAGTGAAACAATAGGTTTATGTGGGTGATCCAGAGTCGAACACAGTGAATTTCTATCAAAACTTAGTTCTAAAATATACTCATCAATTAGGCGGCATAAAAGAATTAATTAAATAAAGTATAAAAGAATCAGAACTAGGATTAAAACTACTTATGTACGCCTAGGGTAAAGGGGTATAAATGGATGTGAGATGGAGTTGCAAACTAACATGGATGTGAGAAAAAGATGAAGGAACATCTACGTATTATTAGGCGATTACGCAATGCGAGAGCTGGGATGCGATATAACTTGCTTAACGACTCATGATTAAGGCGAGCTTCTCTCAAAGTCTTTAGATGCCACACTTGCTCACCTTTCAAGATGCAAATAACTGTACTTGGTTAGGCAAGATATATATAGAAGAATTTACTTATAATACTTATAGAACTTTGCAATTAAAAACATCTCTGCACCTAATGTTTGCACTTGTTCACCTTTTGGTGCATAAATAATGTAAGTTATCGCGCAAAGTGGAGTTTATCTCCAAAGTACTCCTTTTTGCATGTGTTAGCCTTATCCTCGCTACTTTTCCTCTCGAATAATTATTGATATATGGCCAAGCGATGAACATAGCTCAACTAACGCAACAAGAATTATAAGTTAAAGTTCTGATCAAGAACTTATCACAAACCTAACTACTAATAACATATTGACAAGTGAGAAGTCAAGAAATGATGGATTAAAAAGGTATAAACATGTAATATATAAAAAATGCAAGTCTTAGGCCATTGTACAATATGAACAACATATATTACAAAGAAGTATACATTTAGAGTGAAAAGAGAATGGAAAATATAACAAGTTAGGGGACAATGGGAGTATGGATTCTTTTCCCTACTCAAGAGTCAAGCTCCCAATTTTACAACTGATCGAAGAAGAAGAAGAAACTTTTACAGACAACGAAAAGGTTATTCCTTCCGATCACTCTATAGGGATTGGCCTATTCAGGCCTTTGGCCCATATACGACCCCGTTTTTTTGGTGAAGAAGGAGACTTTTTAAAGCAGCTTCTGGCGAGAAACTTCTGTTCTTTTGAATATTTCAACGTTGTACACCAAAAGCTTTCTATGGAATGTCATATCATCTCCAACTACCATTCTTGTTGTCTAGCAAACTGCTTCTCGTGTCGTGATTTGGTCTTCTCCTATTATTTTCGTGAGAGACTCTACAATTTGCAAACTTCTTCTTTTGTTCATAGTCCTGCGTTTAGACACTAAAAACTAGGTAAAACAGGCATAACGCTTATATAAAGTATATTTTTGAATACTTATGAATTTGCAATATAAGTAACTCATGTTGATCCTCTTCTTAATCGTTTTGGCCTTGTTATTCTAAAAAAGAGACTATAATAACATGTATTACTACAAGTTATCATTCGCCTTTGAGCCAACTGCCTGAGCAACATGAATTGAAGCTAGATTTCTCTAAGGGATGTCGATGATGGTACGGATCGTCAAAGTAGTCTATGTGTGATAATGGTTTCAATGTTCTCGCAAAAGGAATAAGTAGAGGGTAATGTGTATTTAATGATTTTAGTGCATGACGAGGTGTTGTGAAACATTTTTGTAAAATAAGTTTATGCATGATCTTGTAATGTCTAAAGACTTTCCTAAAATTTGTCACTTACTAAGCATTCAACTTATGATTTAAGTTTCCCTTTCCCAAATAAGCAAGGCATTGAGCTCCCATTTTGAAGATTAAGGTGAGTTGCCAGGCGATAGGTGTGAAAGCAGGCGTTAGGAGCTGTGCTAGACGTTGAGAGCTTAAAGTTAATTTTTCTTTTTGTACAAGTAAAAGCTAGTAATTATACTTAGTTTTGTATAATGATTGAATAAAAGTTATAAAGTTTCCTCAAGCTTATGTGTTATCAAAGTTTATTGTCTTGTTGTTTTTAAGTTAATTACTTAAGTCTAAATTCATTTATGTTTTAAGAGACGAGCATTATGGCATTTCACTTAGAAGCGCTAGAACTACCCAAGATACATCCACATTCGTCACATGAGAAGGTGGGGTTGTAGGTGGGAGAGTGACAATATTCAATCACTTTTTATATTGTAAGCAAAAACTCTTCCAAATTTGTGTAAAAGCTCTCAATTACTCATTAAAGCTTTCTCCAAATTGCATCAAGAAAGTGCACTTTTCATCAATTCTTTCTTGATTCTTCAATTCCTATGATGGGCTAAGGTAATTCTTAGAGAGATTGGGTAATTTTTCTTCAATTGTTTGAGATTCTTTGAATAATCTTGCATGCATAATTGATCTTGAGCCCTTCTCTTTTCTTGCTTTTTAATAAACGGTTCTTTAAGAATAGACTTAATCACCCTATAGCTTAACAATTTAACCTTAATTTCTATAAGTGTTAAACTCATTGTTAAAGCTTGAATGTTATTGATCTTGGAATGAATTCTTTAGCATCACTCAACAACCCATTGAATTTCCCCTTGATTGTTAATTTGAGAATGCCTGAATTATTCTTTTTAAAGGTAGTGTCTATACCGCTTTGAAAAGCCTCATTTTAAAACTCTTGATCTTAATGTAATTTTGTTAAAACCTTTAAGATGGATATCTAATTGCATGAATTAGTATGCATGTTGTTCTTTTATATTGTTCATTAAATTAGGACAATTGGTCCTCAAAAGACAAATGGATTGAGGATGAATCTAAATGTAAACACCCGTTTGTTTCAATGATTATAATTAAAGTGAGTCACCCAATTTTCTACTTTTTTAATTGAGAGAAAATGTGTAAACCCCAAACCTTGGAAGAAAACTTAAGTTCTTTGAAGTGGTTGGAAGTTTAATTGTTAAAGGAAGTAAGGATAAAAGTGTCGTAAAAGGTGTGTCATGGTTAGTGGAAAAAAAAACTTTGGCTAAGTGTCAAAGGTTGAAGTACTAGGCATTTAGAGGTTAGTTGTTTGTGATTTGGGCGACAAAAGAAAAGGAAATAACCTTTAAATGAGTGCATTGGGCACTTGGAGGTTTGGTAAGTGGCTAACGAATGATGGAAGGACGATGTGCGAGAAAACCACTAAAGGGGTGTCATGGGCGGCTAAGTATGTTTGGCTAAGCGGGGGGCTACCTTGAGAGGTTATTAGGCACTTAGTGATGAGGAAGGATCATGCGCGAGAAGCCTTTGAGGTTATCAAGAGTTTGACATAAAGTGTTTGGACTTGTCTTTGAACATTGGACGTTTTGGTTGGGGGAGATGATAAAGAGGTGGAGTTGGTGAAGTGCTTTACAAGTGTCCTTGTGTGCTTAATTTAGATTTCGACTAGTAGGAGGTGTCATTAAAGGTTCATGCAGGGTTCAATATAAGTAGGTCACTTCAGATGAACATTTCTCCCATTACACTCATGCGTTTTGGTTGAAATTACTCTCAAAAGATCACAAATTGAGTCTAGTTTTTATACAAGGGCTGCTGAATGTTTTTCAGTGATGAAAGGTTGAGTTTGAGTTGAAGAAAGTGAGGAATGTCAGTTTTCAACTAGTATGTACAAGGTGGCTTCCAAAGTGCTATAGAGCATATCCATTAGAATTGAAGACTGAAATTTTAAGACAAGAAAGTTAAGACGGTTTTAGAAAAATTTGTAGAAGGAAGTTTTCACAAAAGTGTTTTGGAGTGTTAGTTATGATTTTTCCAAGTTGGGTATGTTTTTGGATGAGAAATGAGTTTCTGGACAAAGGTAGAGGCTGGTCGAGTGAAAAGATAAGCTAGGTTATTGTTGGACCTACAACATGCATGCCGGCACAAGAAGTCATGTGTGCGAGGAGGGCTATTCAATACACAAGGCACGTCACCAAGGTAGGGCGCATGACAAACCTCTTGTAAGGTGCACACATGCATCCCATTGCGCACGACCTAGGTTTGCTGCTACTCATGTGTGCCAGATAGTGTCATAAGGCGTTTTAGCAGTTTTTGGTGGTTTTTGAAATTTGTAAGTACACTTTTGGTATTTTCTTTATAGAAGGAATTGAACTATTTTACCATTATTTAAAGAAAAAAAGAGGAGATCAGAAAAATTTATATACCAAGGATTTGAGCTTGTATTTGTGATTGGAAAATGATTTTGTTAAAGTGTTTTCAAGCATGACTATGATTTATGAATGATTTATATTAAATATTTAAGACATTTTAAGAACATTCTTTCAAGCTTGTTAGCTTTTAAAGGTATTTAATCAATATTATTATTTATTGAGGAATATTTAATATTATCAAGATGTTATGAGATTTAAAGGCTAAAAAAGATTTTTTTTAAGGAAATTTAATGTTTATAGTTTTATAAATGTTTTTTCGGAATAAGATGTCTCAAAATAACACTTTGGGGCAGGATTACGGCGGTCGCTTTCCCTTCGTAATCAATCCCACCTCTTTGTTTCTTGGGGAATTGACAAAAATAGGCTAAAAATGGGGTAGGAAATGAAATTTAGGATTGGTTTTTAAAAAGTTGAGAATTAGGACAAATGAGTGGGAAAAAGTCCAAAATACCCCCATTTAAGTTTCCCCCCTTTTCTTCTCTTCAACCTAAAAACAAAAGAAACCAATAAAAAAAAAAAAGAAAACTGGTTCTTCACTTCGAGTTCTTCACGTCGACGTCGACTTCAACTTCTTCACTTAGATTTCGACTTCACTTCAACTTCAACTTTGGTGGCCTCCGGTGAACGCCTCTCTGGTCCATTTCTTCTCCACGGTTCTCTTTTTGGTTTCGACTTCAACTTCCATGATCGCTTCTCCACTCCTTTCCTATTTTAGCTTCATTTTCACCGGACCTCTCCATTTCTTCTCCACTCCTCTCCATTTTTAGTGGCTTATTCACCCTCTTTGAATTTAGGAGTGCAAGCAATTTGATTTAGAAAGCCTCTTATTATGAACTTGTGTTTTATCTCGCACGTATCTCGCATGAACCAAAAGTTCAGTAGGAGTTTCAAAATGAGATTTTTACCTTTCCTAAACCGTTTAGAATGGTCTCATACATCTTTAGCAAGTTTATTAGGAAGTAGCGTTTTATCTCGCACCTATCTTGCACTAACCAAAGTTCAGTAGGAGTTTCAAAATGAGATTGAGACCCTTCCTAAACTGTTTAGAATGAATAAGTCATATACTT
>JBBPDI010000023.1:20693374-20705195 GCA_037974545.1 Cucumis variabilis | reverse complement strand
AATCACTATTATTGACAATCAAATATCAAAAACAGTACCAAATAGTAACCATACAACAATCATTATCGTTAATATTAATTATCATCATCAAATAAAAACAATCCATATAATTGACAATAAAAAATAGATAATAATCAAATAATAATCTAACATAATTGACAAACCATTTTAGATATTAATCAAACAACAATTAAATATCAATTAATATCATTGATAATTAGTATTAATTAAATAATAATTAGACAACAATCAAGTAACAATTGATGATATCGTTGACAACCAGTATCACATAATAACTAGAGAACAATTAGATAACAACCTCATTGCTGATTATATATAAACAATCACATAACAATCAATATCATTAGCACTTAAATAACAATCAAACAACAATATAGAAATTAGTGTTATTGATAATTATATGGTAATTAGATGACAATCGAATAGTAATCGATAGACAATCAAATACAATCCAAACATTTTTAACTCATATTTCATTGTTTTTTTAAAACTCACATGTCATTGGTTTTCTAATGCCCCAATACTAATGGATTTGTATGAGATAGAAAGTAAAAATATAGTCTAATTAATTAATAGTTATTATTAATTTTAATTAATTATTAAATATAGATATTTATTGAGGCTAATAAAGTGGTTTTATAAAAAAAAATAGAACAAAACGTGAAAATATTTAAACCGTATAGAACAATTTTGAAAAAGGAAAAAGCTCACAAGCATACAATGTAAAATAACAAAAATATCGTACTCCGCGATTAATTGGCACGACATGTGAAAGATTATTTTGAACCCACTCTAAACGATCTCGATACCCAATCTTTTACCAAATCTACATGATTTTGTACTAAATCTAAACAATCTTTATCTAAACTTTTATTTGAATATATCACTTATATATTAGTGATAGTGGTCTATCTCTATCCTAGTACACCATCTTATAGTGAAAAAAGAAGGAAAACAAGGAAGAAGAACGAAGGATACAATACTTGATAATGAAAAGAGAATAAGGAAAAAATATTTTCTTTATGAAAAAATGATGTTGAAGATGAGAGATGACGAAAAAAGAATAAATTCTAGAAGAGGAAATATGAAGAAATTCTGGAGGAGTACTTTGAAATTTATCAAAAAAAATAAATCAAGTTATACGGGCTCCATGTGCTTTTTTTAATTTTATTATACGACCCGTAAATATTTTTTTCAGTTTTGTTCTAAATATTTAAATTAACTCTTAATAAATTTAAACTAATACAAGTGCATTGATATTTTATGTTATATTTAAAGAAAATTGAATTAGATGACAAAAAAATTAGAAAAAAAGAGTTCATAACACCTCTTTATTGCATATTGTAAAATTGGCAAATATGACTAGTAATTGACGGTAATCAGATGTTAATCTGCTTTTAAATTTGTTATTTTTGCAATTTAGAAAATATAGGTGACATAGACACTATTATCATAATTTTTTTTGCTATTTTTGTAAACTCCCCTATATTTAATATGAAATTTTAATATTAATTACAAATATTTCAATTAATTTATAGGGATTTTCAAGAATATGACAAAGCGGCAAAATATTTACATAGAACAATTTTGAAATTGGAAAAAGCACATAGGCTCACAATAAAAAAAAATACAAAAAAAGTCATCGTGGTTAATTAGAATCCAGGGCATAACATATTTGGTAAACAATCGTTTAGATTTAGCTATTATTTGCTACACAACCATTTACATTTGATCCTTTAGATTTGACAGCAATATTTTTTTTTTCAAAATTCTGGAGTGATTTGGTTATTTTTGGTACGTTTAGATTTGATACACGGTTGTTTAGATTTTATCGCTTAAATTTGGATAGTTAAATCTAAACGGTTTTTTTTTCAAAATTCTTTGTTACACGATTGTTTAGATTTGGCTATTTTTTGTACACGATCATTTAGATTTAATCGTTTAAATTTTGGTAGTCAAATCTAAACTATTTTTTTCAAGATTTTTTGGTACACAATTGTTAAGATTTGGTACGATCGTTTAGATTTGGAGCCAAATCTAAATGATTTCTTAAAACTATTTTGGTATATGATCGTTTAGATTTGACTATTTTTTTTACACATTCGTTTAGATTTGGCTACCTAATATCCCAAGATTTTTTTCATGATCTTTTATATATACTAGTTTTTAACACATGATATTTGTGTTTCATTTTTATTTTATTGCATAGGTTGTGTAACAATCCAACTTTTCTAACTAAGTCGAAGTCATTAATTTAAAACAATGACCTTAATTTACACAAAAATCACCAAATTAAATTAAAATCAAACTCTCAAAGAAAACAAAGTTTAAGTTCGGGCCCTGTTTAAAATAACCAAAATTTTAAAATAAAGCTTGTAAAACATCAGTTCATGAACTCAGTTAAACCACAAAATTTTCTAAACAGTCTCAAGTACAAAAATGAAATGAGAAAAACAAAACATTAAGTGGAAGCAATCGACGACATCCCCTATGACAATCACGCCTCCTTCTTGCCTCTCGCTGATCCGCCTCCCTTGTTACCTTTGCCTGAAAAAGTTAAACATAAAAGGGTGTGTATAAACATACTCAATAAGAGACCCTCTACTGGTTTCGTTAGGGGAAAAATAAAATATTAACTTTCTAATGGAGTACTCTGCACAGTCACAGTCTTGTGATCCCGTAGGATACACATAATCAGTCTAACACTCGAAGGATGCTTAAATCAGTCTAGTGTTCTGCAAAAACACATATCAGTCTAATGATCCCATAGGATGCACAAAAAGGTGGTGATCCTGTAGGACACCTGCAAGGTAACTACACAATAGGAACTAATAATATTCCCCTCAGTCCATTCTAACATCTTAACAGTCATTCATAGTACAGTCAAATGAACTCATCCAATAAACTCTTCACTTAACTCCTAATATTCATCTTACACTAATTTAGTCCAAGGTCTGTCAGACACATATCTGTACATCAGTCAACCACTAAATCATCATAGCATTTCCTCAGTCCACAAGAACACAACCATACTTAATATATCCTATATTTCGTTTAAACAACAAACCACCCATTTAAAACCTACACCCTATATAAGGAACATCTACTAGTTTCAGTCATTCAACATCCATATGTGTATGCATATATGTATATCCAGAAATCACATAAAGGCACTTAAAACCCAGTCTACATCAAATCCATGTATATATATAAGTTTTTCCCAGTCAACCACAACATACAATAACCCTCAAATCTACTTTGACATACATGTGTGTCATATCAACATCCGACCTCGGTTTTAAAGATTACATATAGTCAACATATTTGTATTGATGGGCGAGTCCACTAGAAAGTTCCTTACCTTAATGTTAGAGAAGCTCCTTAATCAGCTAAAGTCCACACAACAATCCTAAGCATAACGATAAGAAATTCGATTACTTTTACAAATTTTCTCTCATTTAATTTACTCAATGAAACTCATACACTTACCCAAGTAATAGCGAAAATGAGCTTCAACTAAAATCTAAAATTTGTTGTGAGCCCAAGGGGTTTAAGTGCTACCTCCAATACCCTTAATGATTGAACAACAAGCCAACGATTAACCCAACAATAACACTTGAATTAATATGAAACAATTACGAAGCCACAACTTAAATTTTACCAACAACACTTTGTCGGTTCACGATGAAACAAAGGCAGTGGCGCACAAACCAAAACAAAATAGAGTGTGCAAGAGCATGAGTCGTCTTGTAACTCACAGCCGGAAGACAGAGAGTCACGCGACAGCTAGGCTTGACGATTTGGGAATTGGCACGAACAAAGGCTCACGAACGGACGATGTGAGGGCTTCATCGTCGACTGACAGCACTTGCAGGTGAACGGAAAAAAGAGGGGAGATGGGACGGTGGCGGCGAACGAAAAAGAAGAGAGGAGAAGATGGTTGTCGGCTAGGGTGAGCAAGGAAGAAGAAAGGGGGGTCAGTCGCGTGCGTGAAGAGGAGAGAGAGAGAAAGAACGTTTTTCTTTTTTTTCTTAATTAATAATAATAACATATTATTATTATTATTGTTCCCCAAAACATTTTTCCCTTCACTTCTTTTCTTTTTCATTAATTAAAATTATTCTCATCCAAGCTAAAAGAAATAAATAACACACAACAAACATTTAGAATCCTAAAATAAAGCAATTTGATTAAAATCAATTACCTTAGCGTTTGGGGTGTTACATTCTTTCCTCCTTAAGAAATTTTTGTCCTCGAAAGTTCTAATCCTAGAACAAGTCTGAGTAACAAGCTCTCATATCATCTTTTCGCTCCTATGTCGCCTCTTCAACTCGATGATTCTGCCACAATACTATCACCAATGCAATCTCTCTATTACGAAGCATCTTCACCTCTCTAGCCATAATCTCAACTGGTTGCTCCAAATAACTCAAATTCTCATCAATCTCTAGTGGTTCATAATCCACTACATGAGATGGATCTGACACATACTTTCTCAACATCAAAATATGGAAAATATTATAAACTGCAGAGAAGGATGGTGGCAATGCCAAACGATATGCCACAACACCAATTCTCTCTAAAATCTCAAACGGTCCAATGAAACGAGGACTCAACTTCCCTTTCTTTTCAAAACGCATAACACCCTTCATAGGTGCTACCTTCAAGAACACCTTATCTCCCACATCAAACTCAAGATCTTTTCGTCTCACATCAGTATAACTTTTCTGTCTACTCTACGCTATTTGCATACGTGCTCTAATCTTTTGAATAGCCTCATTAGTAGACTGAACCAACTCAGGACCCATCAACCTCTGCTCACCAACCTCACTCCAACAAACAGGGGTTCTACAACATTTACCATGCAATGCTTCAAACGGTGCCATGCCAATAGTAGTCTGAAAACTGTTATTATAAGCAAACTCCATCAAATGCAGGTGAGAGTCCCAACTACCTGGAAACTCTAGAACACAAGCTCGTAGCATATCCTTTAAAACTTGGTTCAAACGTTCAGTTTGACCATCAGTCTGTGGGTGAAAAGTTGTATTGAAATCTAACATCGTACCCATGGCAGTCTGAAGTCCTTCCAAAACTTGAAAGTAAAACGTGCATCTCTGTCAAAAACAATCGATACAGATACTCCTTGCAATCTCACAATCTCATTCAAGTACAACTGTGCCCACTTACTAGCAGTATAAGTGGATTTTCTTAGCACAAAGTGTGCTGACTTCGTAAGCCTGTCTACAACAACCCAAATCACTATATAACCCTTCAATGTTCTGGGCAGTCCTGTAATAAAATCCATGAACACGTTCTCCCACTTCCACTCAAGTATACTTAAAGGTTGCAACAACCCTACTGGTTTCTGTCTAGGTGCTTTAACCTGCTGACACACCAAACACTTACTAACAAACTCTACACTTCTCTCTTCATATTACGCCACCAATACACTCCTTTTAAATCCTAATACATCTTTGTACTACCAGGATGCATGGAAAATAGGGAACTATGGGCTCCATTCAGTAAGTCAGTCTTAATTGCAGTATCTGCTGGCACACATAGACGCCTCTCAAACAACAGTCCACCGTTAGAGGATATGGAGAATCCATTAGTTTGCCCTGTTTCTGCAAGGCAACGTCTCTCAACCAAATAAGGATCACTACTCTATGCATCAATAATCTTCTGCCTCAGAGTTGGTTGCACTGTTAACTGAGCTAACTGCGAGGCAACTGCCTTCACTGATACTGCAATCTTGCTCTCTTAAGATCTCGATGTATTGGGGCTTACCTGGTAATAAGTGTTGCTGAATGTGATACTTTTCTACTAAGAGCATCAGCTACCACATTCGCTTTACCTGGATGATACAATATCTCACAATCATAATCCTTTACTAACTCAAGTCACCTATGCTGCCTCATATTTAACTCCTTCTGAGTGAAGAAGTATTTCAGGCTCTTATGGTCAGTAAAGTTTGTATCTTTTCACCATATAAGTAATGTCTCTAAATCTTCAATGCAAAAACTACCGCTGCCAACTCTAAATCGTGAGTAGGGTTGAACAACGAGTAAACGATTAACCCAACAATAACACTTGAATTAATATGAAACAATTACGAACCCACAACTTAAATTTTACCAACAATATTTTGTCAGTTCACGACGAAACAGAGGCAGTGGCGCACAAACCAAAACAAAACAGAGTGTACAAGAGCGTGAGCCAACTTGCAACCCATAGCTGGAAGATGGAGAGTCATGTGATGGCTGGGCTTCACAATTTAGGAACCAACAAGGACAGAGGCTCACGAACGGTGGGGTCACAACGGTGTTGTGCTGCGAAGCCGAGGACACGAAGCTTTGGATGGTGTGGCTACTTGAAGGCGGCGGATGGTGTGACTGAGGGCTTCGTCATGACCGGCAGCAATTGCAGGTGAACAAAAAACAGAGGGGAGATTGGATGGTGGCGGCGGACGGAAAAAAAGAGAAGAGGAGATGGTTGTCGGCTAGGGTGAGCGAGGAAGAAGAAAAAGGGGGTTAGTCGCGTGCGTGAAGAGGGGAGAGAAAGAAAGAACGTTTTTCTTTTTTTTTCTTAATTAATAATAATAATAATAATTATTATTATTATTATTATTATTATTATTATTATTATTATTATTATTATTATTATTATTCCACAAAATATTTTTCCCCTTCACTTCTTTTCGTTTCCATTAATTAAAATTATTCTCTTCCAAGCTAAAAGAAATAAATAACACCAAAAAATATTTAAAATCTTAAAATAAAGCCATTTGATTAAAATCCATTATCTTAGCGTTCAGGGTGTTACAGGTTGATTTTTTCTTCACAACTTTTTTTTTGTTAAGTATCTTTATTTTCAATTGATTAATTTTCCTCTCGATTTTTGTTTAAGATTGAACTCATAAACAGTTCTTAAAATGCTATTATGATTACTAGACAGTTCTACTTTGCAACGGTTAGAAAAATAAATTAACTATATTACATTAGTTTACCATACTAAATTACATAAACTTTTAGAAACGAGAGTTGATGAATGAATAAAAAGTACAAATTAAGAGAAGATAGCAAACTAACTTAAAGTTTTTTTTTTCTTATATATGTACATATAGATATTCTTAAAGTTATCAGTTGATGATATATTTCCTCTATAAAAAAACATTAACTTCATAAATCACATACTTTCAATTAAGGATATATTTTTCTAATTTCTATTTTTGTTTGTATTGGTCTTCAGATATGCTTTCATTTTTACCGATAGTTTATGGATTTCTTGGATCAAAGCCAACAACTTCTCGATTTGATTAGCCTAGCCCTTAGGTGGAGAGATGTTCTAAAGCATGTTTTATGTATCAACTTGAAATATCGACGAAATGTAAAAGATTTTCAAGAGATAGTTTTTTAAAATAAACACATCCAAAAAAGCATAAAAAACGAAAGAAGAAAAAATAATAGAAAGAAAATGAATAACCCACGGCTAGTTAGAAACATGCAATAAAACTTATTCCTTCTTATTTGGAAGACTATCCAAATTGTGTGCAAATTGATATAGAAAAAGAGTTGTTATAGATATCTATATTTAAGAATTCCTAAAGGCTCATTTATTGTATTTTGTATAAAAATTAATAATTAAATGAATTATTAATTATTTCCATTTAGAAGATGAACTTTTTGGCTTTCTTAATTATGAAAGTGTTCATTAGTTACAACTTTTAATTTTCTTGAGCTATTAAAAGTTGGAAAGACTTTTGGTTTTATTAAGCTATTAGTTTTTCATAAGTTACAATTAACCTAATCAATTCATAAAATCAACTCATTCTTTTTTCAATTAGCATAAAAATAAGAAAGGAAAACATTGTCATCTACTTAATTATAGAAGTTACCTTTAAAGAAAGGTAAAAAATGGAAGAAAAAAAAAATTCCTCATCCAAGCTTTTTGATTTTGTTACATGGGCCCTAAATATTTTAAGGTTTTTCTTATAAAAAGAAATAATAAGAGATATAACAACGTTTTATGGGTCATTTTGGAAAATGGCAAAACACTTTTTCTTTTGAATTTTAGCAAATAGCATTTTTTTGCACGTGCATAGTATTTTATAAAATACCAAAATACTCACCTTCTCCAACTGTAATTATTTCATTTCTACATTGTAATTAATTTTGTCCTACATTTATCAACCTTTAATTATTTTTTATCTAAAAAAGATATAGCAACCAATATCATAACTTTTTTCTTAAAATCTCAAGAGTCAACTAGTTTAACATTTTAATAACTTCATTCAATCTTACTAATTTCAAAATAACCAAATTGAATTTGAATTTCAAAACAAGATAATTCACATATTTCAAAATTGAAAAAACTCAACTTGTTTGCTATCTTATCTCAAAATAACATTAATGGCAAGATAATCAAATTATTATTTGGAATTTGGGAGAATCTCAACGTTAATTTTATTTTAAAATAACCATTATTGAATTTCAAAATAACCAAATTATTAATTTTCGAATTGGAGAATCTCAACTATCGATTTTAAAATGCAATTTCAAAATAACCTAATTATTTTTTTGGGAGAATTTCAACCATTGATTTTATTTCAAAATAAATAACATTCATTAGTTGAATCACAAAAATAACCAAATTATTATTTTGAATTAAAATTTTCTTATGCTCTTTTTGTTTAAGTGAGAACTCGCTTATTTGTTTGTTTTCCAATATTTCCTATTAAATTCTAATTAATTTATTCTAAAAATATAGCATATATATATATATAATCAGTTCAATACCATTAATTCATACAATGGTGGATGAATTAAAATTAGAAAACAATTACATTAATTGTGTTTAAAATAACTTTTAAACCAAAGCACGTTCATTTGACTTAATAACATTAATTAAATTAAAATTTATATCAATATTGGTTTAAAAGTATAATTAATGTAATTATTTCAGTATATTGCGTTCTTATTAAAAGTATCTGTGTAATTAATTTGTGATATACAGTTATGAGTTTATCAAAAGTTTTTTCAGTATAATTAATTTGTGATATACAATATGAGTATGTAATTAATTTCGACGTGTTAACCATGTAGAGAACCCTATCATAACATCTTCCTAACATCTCGAGATTTAAAAGATATCAACAATTTTATTCATTTTTTTTTATTTCACTATGTGTTAAGATTTTATGCTTTATTCATTTTTTATTTCAAAATAATAATATTATTATTTTTTATTGGCTAAATCTCAACTTTTTTATTCAAAATATACTAACATTTTCGTCATCCTTTTTTATTTCAAAATAACGTCTTAGATCTTAATTTATTTTTAAATTTTGAATTTTGAATTTGAAAATTAAAATTAGTTTTCCTATTAACATCTCAACCTTTTTATTATTATTATTTGAAAATTAAATCTCAACCTTTTTTATTTCAAAATAAGTTGAATCTTTAAATATTTAATATTTTAGAAATTAAAATTAGTTTTCATATTAGATCTTAATTTATTTTTTAAAATTATTTTTTTCAATAAAATGGGCTAATATATTGTGTTTTTAGATAAAATTTCCTAAATTTCATATACATTTTATTAAATAAATAATGTTAGTTTAAAAAAAAACAGCTAAAATGCCCCTAAGAAACAAGGAAGATAACTTTTGTATCTTTTTGTTTTGAGTTAAGGTTTTTGTTCTTCCACCCAAGCGTTTACCGGTTGTAGACTTGAAAATCAAAGATGGAAGATGGAAATGAAGATAGTGTTTGCGTGTTTCAAATGTTTATATGACTTCTTGAAAATGCATGATGAAGTTGAAAAATTAAATTTAAACTTCAAATGGAAGAGGATGGAGATTGAGATTGCCTGCTCGAAGAAGATGAGATCAAAAAAAGAAAAATGGAAAGTGGAGACGAAGGAGGATGAAACTAAAACTTCAAATGGAAGAGGGTGGAGATTGGGGTTTGCCCGCTCGAAGAAGATGAGATCAAAAAAGAAAAATGAAAAGTGGAGACGAAGAAAGATTTTTAAAATGGAAGATGAGAAACCAAAAACAAAAATGAAAAATGAAGCATGAAGATTGTTGCAACAGGTCTGGAAAATGAAGATAAATGTTCTAACTTTAATTGGACAAATATGTATTCAAGATTTATTAAAGTGTGTTTATTCTATTTTAGCTCTAAGAAAGTAACTTACACTTTATGCATAGGGGTATTTTGGGTTTTTTCAAATTTTTATTTATTGTATATTTTTTCATTTTCCCATTTTTGAAAAAGAAAAAAAAAGCGATTTTGCTATTTTTCAAATGACAATTTTAAAATTATTATTCTGCTACTTGACCATTGTGAAATTAACCTAATTTATATTAATTTAATTTATTTTAGTTATTAAATAAAATATTTAGTTAAAAATATTTAATAATGCTAAAATTAATTCATGGCTTTTTAGGTTGTTTTAAAAGTTATTTAATTTTGGTTTCTATACAGAAAATTGGTATATCAAACACATATTTGATCTAACATTATTTATTGTACATATTCAAACAAAGACATTAATAATCCTAAACATTTAAATATCAAACATTTAATATTCATATTTATGAAAAAATATCTGGAAATGACCCGTAATGGAATAAGTTTATTATGTAATATAACCCAAATTCCCTTTTTGGTTTGTGCTTTTTGATCTAATTTGTAATATTAAACTCATTTTACTCCACACCTTTTATTTGAACCCTCTTTTCCATTGTTTTAATCTTTCACAACCTATTCCCATTTTGCTCTCAATTGGAGACACATTTCAAAATCCTAACACCTGTTAAATTTCCAATAATCCCAACTATATTCGAACCTCCCAACAAATATCTCAAAAATCAACCAAAAAACTTAATTATAGTTTGTTGAAACCCGAAAATGAATATGAAAATGAATAGTTTTAGAATTTGTTATTCTCACCCTGAAATGAATTAGTTTTTGCATTGATTCTGTTGCAACAAAGAACATTATCAATGTAGCAACTATTTAGCTATGTACATTAAAGAAAAAGAAAATAAAATAGTATGGCAAAGTTTGCAGCTAAATTGGGATTCAAACAAGGAAATACAATTATCTTTATAGTATCTAATAATAAGAACGGTTTATATACATATACAAATCATTTTGTGTGCAACTGATGATTTTCACAAACTGAGCTTCATGCAACCAATTGAAAATATTATCAATCCTCAGACGATAGGAATTCACGAGGATCGGTTACAAAGTTCCTCCCTATCTCTTTTTGCATCTTCTTACTATGAGTGGATTAAATCTCAACCACAGCAAGATTGCTACAGTATGATTAGGAATGCGCAGAAGAAACTTCTCGTTGAACTTGTGTTTCATTTTTCTAGAAACTAACGGATGAATCAACTACCATATCAGGCACCTCTAAAGTGGGTATGATTGGAGGTTTCATTCTTCGTGTAACTGTCATTTGCAATCCATCTGTTGTGTGAATTGTAGCTCCTGTCGTCATTTTTACCTGAAACAAAAATCTTAGTCTTATGAAGCGTCTTAAAATTCGAACACACGAGGACACAGTTGTAAAACCTAAAACAAGTAAAGGTCAGGTTAATTTCCAAGTTTCTCAACATAGCTCTCCTACAATCATTTAACTATTCATAACTCTGTCCATACAGATTGTCTTAGTAAAATAAGGAGAAAAAAGAGAGAAAAAAACATATCGGCCAGAAACATACTGGAGGTGCTCCAAGTGCCATTTGGAAGTCAAATCGTCGGACAAGCATGGCAAGTGCTACAAC
>JBBPDI010000023.1:20616708-20634390 GCA_037974545.1 Cucumis variabilis | reverse complement strand
AGGAAGGAGAGAGTAAAGTTCCATTAAGGTTAGTGTTGGAGATAGAAAGGGATTTAAGAGTGGGAATCCGACAAAAATCGAAGGGAAATCCGCCGACGAAACCGGAATTACTGAGATCGATGGACAGAATAGAGGAATTAGTGGAGTCGCAGGTGATGCCAGTCCAATTACAAGCACTGTGAGCTTGGTTTGGAACCCAATTGTTCATAGAGCCATTGGGGTCATGGAGATAAGAGGTTTTAACCCGAATCAGAATATCGTAATCACGATCAGAGAGGATAGCAAAAGCAGGGAGCTGAAAGAAGAAGAAGAAGAAGAGAAGAAGAAAGGGAGAAGTAGGGTGAAGGTTGAAGAGTGGCATATTTGTGCTCTGGGCTTCAAATCGAAAGGTGGAAAAATGGCGTACTTGGACTTTATAAGTGGTCTTTTATTTTCTTTTTAGAATGATAGAATGAGGATTTACATGAAAAAGGATTTAAACTTAAGAACAAAATTTATTTATTCTCAAAACGAGTAAATTCAATTTTAGTATTAAAAAACTTATACGTCCATCTTGACAACCGACACGTAATTGAGTAAGAACCAAGATTGGTAAGTCATATAGTAATGGTTTCATATAAGGTTACCATCATTTTTGACAGCTCAAAAAATTGGTGTGTCACGTAATAACTGTTTTATATAAGCCTAAAACAAGTTAGTTTAAGAACTTTATGTCAGCTACCCAGTTGCTATGCTTTTTTGTATTCTCAAAACAATAAAATAAAATATATTAAATGAGAATGAGGTTGGAAATTTTGGGATTTTTTCAAGGTGTTCACATGAGAAGTGTTTTTATCCTAAAGCAACTTTAATTTTGGTATATGGGGAAGAGAAAAGAATCACTTTTCATTAATGCTTTTTAGAGTTGGATAATTACAGGACAATATATGTATTTATTTGCATGTTATGCCACAAAAATAAAATGAAAAAAGAAAAAAAAACTGTAACCTCAAGTGAAACGTGATTCCGTTGTCTTTTTGGAAAAATAAAGTAGAAGTATATATATATATATATATATAGTCATTTGTCAAAAATCATTTTCCAGCTAAGAAACTGGAACCATTTGAATCAAGTTTAAATAAGGGAAGACAATAACGTGTAACACAATTCAATTGTGATTAACATGTACATCTGAAACTAAATGGTTTAAATTAGATTTTTTAGAAAATAGAACAAAATGCAAAATATTTATAATATATAGAACAATTTTGAATAGAAAAAAAAATCTAAAAGTTCACTGTGTGAAATAACAAAAATATCCCACTATTAATTTGCCACACACGAAAAGCTTGGTACATGATCGTTTTGGTATTAGTACATGATCTTTCAGATTTTGGTAAAACTATCTTGGTACATGATCTTGTATCAAACTTAAATGATCTTGGTATACGATTTTGTACCAAATTTAAATGAAAAGACTCGTGTACCAATATCTAAACGATCTTGCTACACAATCTTGTAGTGAAAAATAAGAACGCAATACCTAATAATGAAAAAAGAGTATGAAGATGACACCAAAGATGAGAGATGATAAAGAAGGAAGAAATTCTTGAAGAGAAGATGAAATCACGATCAAGAAGAAATGAGAATATGAAGAAGGAGAAAGTAATAATATAAAGAAACTGCGCAAAAAATCAACATGAAATTTTCAAAACCAACAAAGACAAATAAAAAATTTATGAAAATTCAACCGTGGCTTAATAAAATTTTATTTTTTGTTACACGGACTGTAAATATTTTTTAGTTTTGTTCTATATATGTAAATTAACCTTAAATTTTTGTATCTTAGTTGCTAATCTTTTATAAAGTGGTAATGAGAAATATAAGGACAAAAATGATAAGATTGAAAAAGTATATTTATATTTGTGAGAATTGATGATTACACAAATTTTACTTGAGGCTATTTATTTTTTTGGGAGTTTTAAAAAATATAACAAACTGGTAAAATATTTATAATATACAAAACAATTTTGAAAACGAAACAAGTCCATTGACCCACAATGAAAAGTACAAAAATAATCAAAGTCAACACGTGATTAATTGGTCACACATGCACACATGAGTAATTTTTTTCTAAATGATCGTGTACCATAGTCTAAATAAATGATCTATGATCGCTTAGATCATGATACACAATAATGTAGTTATTTTTAAACAATGGAGAAAAGACTTTATATTTAAACGATTGTGTTGACCATGGTAAGCAATCGTGCTGACTATGGTAAACGATCCTGTTGATCATTTAAAACAATCTTGATATTCTCAAATATGAGGAAGATGAAGAAGAATATTGAAACAATCGTGAAATAGTTTCACAAAATCTTGCTGAAAACAATGGAGATGAAATAAGAGATTTAAATAAAAGAATAAATTATTTAAATAAACAATAAAAAATAAAATTTATAAGAGAAAATAAAAAAATCACAAAAGAAATAAATAAATCTAAAAAATAAAAAGTTATAATCGTATTACGATATGTAAGGATAAATCTAAAATTTATAAAAATATTTTATAAGTTTTTATTCATTCACTGCTCTAAATTTTTTTTATTTTGTTACATCTATCTAAATTGTCATCTTTTTTTTTAGTTTAGAAATTAATTTGATGGAGTTATAAATTTTCAGTCATGTGAACTATTGTTTTCATGCAGAAGGTAAAGATGGAAAATTGATAATCGTGAAAGAAATTTTAACCGATGCAAATCAAATTGGAAGTTTAAATGAAGTAAAAAATGTAAACAAATAAATAAATTAGCATGGAAATGTCCCCACTGGCCACTAAACAAACTGAAGTCAAGACTGACGAATTTGCTTCTAGAAGGACAATTTTGTCTCCATATTCTTTTGTTTTATAATAAAAATTGTTCTCAGACAGAATCAAAATTTAAAATTATTACCGGTGAAATAGGTTTACAAATATCCTCTTTCTAGAAATAAAAAATATTATGTATTACTATTTTATACGAGTCTATGTCATAAATAAATATTTCCCTTAGGTTCCTAAAATGTTGATGTGATGCAAATTGTGAGATCTAATATTTGCCAAAAAGAAAAAATGTCATTGAAATTGTTATATACAAAGAGAGTTGTTTTAGTCACGTATCTAAGATTACCAACTATTAAAACCCAACTTTGTTATAAAACGAGGGACAAGGAAAATATGGAAACAAAAAAAATATAATATTAAAATAATAAAATATAATATATAAATAAATAAATAAAATTAAGTAATTAAGAATTAATATGGAAATAAAATAGAGGAGAAAAATGAAAGAAAGTGGAGATTTATGGATCGACAAATCTTTATTGTTTTTCCTCACCAATTAATTGTATTTTTAAACCCACGAAAGATCATTATTTATAGGTAATTTGACAAGTAGGGTGGATTGACTTGGACACGAATGGTGTATGGATACTTCACATGGATGAAGTATCCGCCTTATTTGGACACTAGGTGTCGATCAGACTAAGACACATGACATTTACATGGATATCTACGCTATTATTATTACTTATTTATAATACTCTTCCTTAGATGCCCATTATATATATATGAAATATGCATAATTAAAATCGCGCTAGGAAAAAAATCTGTTGGAAAAAAAATTCCAGTGAAGGAAAAAAAGTACATATTTCATATATACTTGACAATATTTCTACTCCACCTCATGAAAACATTACTTGAGGTCTCTGAGCTGCCACATTCCTATATAGTGTACAAATGTTTAAAGTTTACAGTTAGTAAAGCCTTTGTAAATATGTTCGTCAGGTTATCTTTAGAACTAATTTATTGTACACTGATGTCTTTGTTTTCTTCAAGATCATGGATATAGAAAAGCTTTGGTGGAATATGCTTTGTTCTGTCTCATTTGATATATCCTCCATTAATTTGAGCTATACATGTTGTGTTGTCGTATAATATTGTTGGAAGGACGACTTTCCTAGAAGACAAACACGATTCTCGAATGTGTTGAGTGACTAGAGAACAATGCATTATCAATAGTAAATTTTGTTACTCTGGACAGAATAATATTTGCTTTTTCAAACCCTTCAATCGAGTTTGCAAAACCTGATATTGTATTGACTTTTGATTCCAACATTGTCAGTTTGGAAAAATGTTTTTTACTTGTTAGTATTGTGTGTGTAGTTGCACTATCTGCCAGATATATAACTTCATTGCTCATTTTGATATTATTCAGCTTAAGAAAACTATCCATGCTTCTTTATTAAACAAAAGAATCATATAAAAAGATTAGAATATATATATATATATATATATATAAAATGAGAGATAAAAAAACATTAGTTATTATATTAATTCATAAATAAAACACTTGCTATTTTTATCAAATATGCCAATTTTCTCTTCATAAGATTCAAAAGTTTGTCATACTGAATGGGTCAAGTATATTATCAATTTGATACATAAATCACTTCCACATTTTTCTCTTTTTCTTGTGGAGCATTTCTTTTATGACCATCATTTCATGTGGTTCTTCTGAGGTTCGGATGATTATAATGACCAACCACGAAAAATAATTAATTCTTATTTTATTATGGTTATAACCTTGATTACAATCGTCAAATTCACAACATCCACTTCAGGGAATAAGATTGTTTCAATTGGTCAAGATTCATTATTTTCATCCACCACTATTAAAATTTACAACATTCACTTCAGGAAAATGTTGGTTCTTTAGTCAGTTGATATTTATGATTTTTCAATCAATAACTCATTTTCTCATTCAACCACAGAAAGACATTAAGATAAGTACATAATATTCTTCAAAATATCTCTCGATATTGCTACTACAAAAGCATATCCAAAATATAAAATAATTGCTTTCTGATGATCATATTATTCATGACATTTTAGTGTATCAAGTATCCATGAGAAACACATGTAAAATAATATTTATTTTATTAATTATAACGAGTAGGGGAAAATGATAGGAAATTTAAAAAATTAGCACAATTTTGGTTTTATATTTCAAAAGTAGCACAATTTTGAAAAACTCGCAATTTTATTTTTCTCGGTCAATCCTGGCCGAGATCAACCCCAAGATTCTTCTTAAATTCTAAAAAAATATTTGAATGAAATTTCTCGACCCATCTCGGATCGAGTGCGTCACCAATATAGTGTGTTTATTATTAAAAAATTGAAATTAAAGGGATATATCAAATGACCGAAATAACCCAGACTACCAATCATTTGATATTCTCACAAAATGCGCTAAACCCTCAAAATTTTTCTTATCTCGCTTGAGAACTAACCGAGAACACTCCCAAAATCTTTTGAATTTCCGTAATTCTCGCTTGGTGATCATATGTCTAAGTACATGATGAGGTTAATATCAACAATGATCATGAAAATTTAGAAAGTGACGAGGAAGAGTTACCTCCTCTAATTAGTAAGAAAAAGTGAAAGAGTGTGGAAAAGTTGTTGGTTGTATCAACCGAGTCATACTTAGAAGACGTTAAGGTCCATTATTTGTTCTTGAATAAGAAAGATTTGGCGAAGAAATTTTCGGTGTTCACCATCATGCAGAACTTTTAGTTTCTTGTGCATAGATTGAACAAGAAGTTGTTTATGTCTTTATATGCTCTGATTATGTCTGTTCATGGTAACTAAGGGCCACGAAATTGAAAGATTCAGATATGTTTAAGGTTTCTAAGTATGATGATACACATACTTATTCAGTCAAAGTACAATGAAGTTTGGCTATAAACCAACTCCTAGCTTGTTCATGGCATCATTGTACTTCGATCACTGTACACGAAGTACTCACTATGTACCTCTTTATCCCATAACCACTAAGTTTTTTTTTTTTAGTACAAGTTTCCTACTGTTTGTCTAAGTATAAGCAAAGCAAGGTTTATCTGGGTGATCCAGAGTTGAACACAAAAAATTGCTATCAAAACTTAGTTGAAGAATCTACTCATCAATTAAACAATATAAAATAATTAATTAAACAAAGTATAAAAGAATCAGAACCAGGATTAAAACTACTTATGTACGCCTAGAGAATCTGTAAAGAGAAATAAATGGATGTAAGATGGAGATGCGAACTAACTTGTATGCGAGAAAAAGGTGAAGGAAGGTCTACGCATTATAAGGCGATTAAGCAATGTGAGAGCTTCAATGCGATATAACTTGCTTAACCAACGCATGATTGAGGCGAGCTTCTCTTGAAGTCTTTATACGTCACACTTGCTCACCTTTCAGGATGTAAATGACTGTGCTTGTTTAGACGAGATATATCTAGAAGAATTTACTTATAATACATATAGAGCTTTGCGATTAAGAATAGCAATCTCTCGGTGACTAATGTTCACACTTGTTTACCTGTCTAGACACAAATGATGGAAGTTATCTTGCAAAGTAGAGTTTGTTTCCAAACTCTTCTTTGGACGCGTTAGCCTTATCCTTGTTACTTGTCCTCTTGGGTATGGCGATAAACGCTGGCCAAGCGATAAACATAGCTCAACTAATGCGACAATAATTATAAGTTAAACACTTCTTATCAAGAACATATCACAAACCTAACTACTAATAACATATTGACAAATGATAAGTTAAAGGGTGATGAATTGAAAAGGTATAAACATGTAATATATATATATAAAGAATGTAGATCTTAGGCCATTGTTCAGTATGAACAACATATATTACAAAGAAGTACAAAAAATGGAGAGAAAAGAGAATGAAAAATATTACAAGTTAGGGGACAAAGGGAGTGTGGATTCTTCCCTACTTAGAAGTCAAGCTCTAACTTTTACAACTGATCGAAGAAGAAGAAGAAAACTTTACAGATGGTGGAAAAGCTATTCCTTTTTGCTACTCTCTAGGGATTGGCCTATTCAAGCTTTTAGCCTGTTTATTCAGACGTCTAGCCGTCATGACCCATATAGGCCTCTCTTTCTTTGGTGAAGAAGGAGACTTTTTATAGACAACTTTTGGCAGGAAACTTCTGTTTTTCTGAACATTTCTGTGCTGTACGCTAAAAGCTGTTTGTGGCATGTCACATCATCTCCAACTACCATTCTTATTGTTTAGCAAACTACTTCTTGCATTGTGATTTGGTCTTCTCACTTATTCTTCTTGCAAGATGCTTTGCGATTTGCTAACTTCTTCTTTTGTTTATAGACCTACGTTTAGACACTGAAAACTGCGTAAAACAGGCATGATGCTTATGTAAATTATATTTCTGAATACTTATGAATTTGTAATATAAGTTACGTATTTTGATCCTCTTCTTATATGCGTTTTGGCCTCGTTATTCTAATAAAAGAGGGTAAGTAACAAGGACATGGCTAAACACACGAAGGAAGGAGTTTGGAAACAAACTTCATCTTGGTGATCAAACGTCCATCATTTGCATCATGAAAGGAGAACAAGTGAGGTTACTTGGCGCCAACAGATTGTCACCCTTAAAAGAGAGGCAATGTGACTCTGTATAAGTAATGAAATTGAAGGGATAAAAGCCTTATGGCAGCGGAAGAATTTAAAGAATTGTTACTCAAATTAATTTGGAAATCTTAAAATACCAGTACATTTGTAAAATTTTAGAATTAAAATTCTAAATATAAATCTAAGCATGCTTTTAAATTAAAAGATACAGAGAACTTACTTTCGATAATGTCTTTGAATCTACAAATCACTGATTTGTCTCTCATAAATTAATTTTGAATCATATCCAAAATTAAATTTATATAATAAAGTTTCACAAACTTTATATTGTAATGTATCACTATACATTAAACTAATTCTCAAAGTAATTTTGAACATTTTAAATTACAACCAATATAAATAAATCTCATTACCTTTTACGAGCTAGGAAGGGGACCTAATGGACCTATAGATCAGAAGCTACAATGATCTGAGATTAATTGGCTAAACTCATTAACCACATTAATCAATATTCGTTAATTGTGTGTACACTCCACTAAAGACTTACAGCTGAACTCTTCTCAATGTATATATATTTCTATGTCCACGAATATAAACCAATAACAGTAAGTTAGTCCTTCACCAGTCTTCATAACACCACTGGGTTAATTTACCATTTTACCCTTGAGTTGCCTCTAATCCTTAAATATTAGTGCTCCTCCAATGAACAACCTGCTTATGGTCCTACCAATAAACAGAAACCCCTCTCGTGCCATAGAGAGATTAGGATCTTTTGTTCAAGACCTGAAGATACCATTTAAGGGAACACTCATCTACTTACCCTAAAGTAGGAATGGAGTTAATTTCATCTAGTGTAATTATGTTCCCAACTCATCACTCGGTCTTGTCTCCAAAATGATAAGCTTATTGAGTCGGCGGTCTGGTCACTTTCACCTGTATAAATAAAAAACAATTCCTCACGAACAAGAGTTCATAACACACTCAGGATTAAGACTTACCTAGGTCATCCTTAATTAGAAGATGGTTAAGTGATCTCTATTGTATCAAGGACTACCACATGACTTAATCACCTACAATGTGGAAACCATCCTTTACATTTCTTTAACACAAGTTAGTTCACTCTCCATATTTACACCATGCCATGTCACCTTCGACATAAGTTGTAGTGTAAATAGTAGATTTAATACACATACATACTTTCACTTTACACTGTATAGATATTGTATACTGCCTAAATGAGAAGTAGATTTTATAGTTAAGTTGATAGAAATTCTCTGAGTTTGACTTTGGCTTACCTAGGAAACCTCTTGCTTCGCTTACACTTCCCGAAGCAAGAGAAAAACTTATACTATATGCATATCATTAGGAAATTAGTAACATATAGATAGGAAAAGAAACTTTCATTGTATCATCCTATATTAGTCACCTATTAGGTCACTTAGAGCCTAACATGATACATCCATGAATGAACAAGTTTGTGTTGTATCACTCGTTCAATCGAAGAATGCATGAACAAGTCAATGGTACCAGAAAGATCTGTGATGCATGGACTTGAGCCAGGGATTAAGTGAATATTTCGACAATGATCACAAGAGGAACCTTGGTTGATGCAGTTAAAGGAAAAATATAAAAAGTCTCTCTAACACTTCGAGCCAAAAAATTTTCAATCCTCTTTTGTGAAGGATTTAATTTCAACTAAGGCATTATTTAAAAAGGTCCATGCAATATACACAGTGAAACTTCTATCTTCATTGGCTATGTGAAGAAGGGACTAAGAAATCAATTACAACATTGCGATGAATGATAGTGGAGTAAAAACTCATTGCGCAATGGAAAATCATGTAGCACAATGTCATGTAACAAATAATCAAAGTCGCTTAGAAAGAACCAACGAGCCTAGGATGGATGAGAGGCATTGCTCACAATGAGGCCCAAACCATCCACATTCAAGCATCTAAACGCATGGATGCTTTTGTAACGTATCACTTTCTTTAACCTTATTGAAAATGCATCATTGTTGTATTTACTCCTTTCTTTTGAGGGCATTTACAAAAGTAGCAAAAAAGTTTATGATAATAGAGCTAGTGGCGGGTCCATAAATTTTATATAGAGGGCATTGGGCACTATATAATAAACACACTAAAAAATGTTTTAAAAAAATCTTGACGTTTCACTGATGCTCCAATAACATTCACTACATTTGTACCAATAAAAAAGAAATACAGACAATTTCCACGTGATTTTTTTATAATGTAAATATGTAGATTTAAAAGTTGCATAAAAAAAACAAAGAAAGAATAATTCATTTTTCATGAAATATTATTGAGAGTGAAAGTTTGGACCACCGACTTTGTTTTATTTTGTCTAAATATTTGTTAGATAACAAATGTGAGTTAAAAAATAAAGTGGGGTTTTATCTTAGATAGGTTTGTTTTTTATTTTTAAAAAATTATATTCCTTTTAGGAAATGAAATTATATTCCTTTTAGAAATTAAATTATTTTCTATTTAGAAAATTATATGGGAAAAAAAATATTGATATTTGGAATAAAAACTATTTTGCAAAAATAATTGTCATAAGACATAATTGAATTAATAACCTTGTGGTTTTGTAGGGGGCCATGAAAGAGGTGCTATGAAAAGAGCCTATATCACTACATTTTTAAAATTAAATTTAAAAGTGGATAATTCTTTGATTGTCGTCTGATAGTCGTCTGATAACCATATGATATTATTAATTACTTGCATTATTTGTCATATTCGCAATATGCAAAAAAGGGGTGCTATGAGCTATTTTTTTCTAATTTTTTTTGTCATATGATGCAATTTCCCTTTTTTAATTACCTTCTTAATTAACTAGGTCTTTTATTCCAGTTCGTATTGATAGCGCGTATAAACACCCATTACTATACCCTCTTTTATTAGACTAATAAGGTCAAAATGCCTAAGAAAAGGATCAAAGCATGTGACTCGTGCTATAAATTCATAAATATTTAGAAGTACAACTTACATAAGCATCATGCCTGTTTTACGCGATTAACATGTCTAAACTCATGATAAGTGGGAAAAGAAGAAAGAAGCAAATCATAGAGGACATCTCGAGCAGAGGCTACGTAATGGAAACTCACTTGGCAGTTAACAACCTAGACGACGAAACATGTCATCACGCGAGGAGAGGTCACTAGAAGACAAGGATAGTAATTGGAATGATGCGACTTTACTCTGCCAGAGTCAGTGCTAACATGCTTAGAGGAATAGAAGTTTTCCATCGAAAAGTAGTCTATACAAGCACTTCATCTTCACCAAGAAGAAGAAGAGCGCCTGAATGGGTGTAAGGTTCAAATAGGCTAGTTAGAGAGCTAAGAGCTCAAGCAAGAGAAGATTTCTTCCCCATTTTCCCCTAACTTGTAGTATTTCTCCACTCTTTTTTCTCTCCAATTTTGCACTTCATTGTAATATATGTTGTTCATATTGTACAGTGGCCAAATGCCTATATTCTTTATACATATATTATAGGTTTACACTCTTTAATCCATCATTTCTTGACTTCTCATTTGTCAATTTGTTATTAGTAGTTAGATGTGAGGTAGGTTCTTGATAAGGAGTCTAGCTTATAAGGAGTCTAGCTTATAAGGTTTATCGCATTATTTGAGCTATATTAATCACTTGGCCAGTGCCCGAGAGGGCATGTAGCAAGGATAAAACTAATGCGTGCGAGGAGAACTTTGGCAATGATTCCACCTTAGCAAGATAACTTTCAACATTTGTATGCCGAAAGGTGAATAAGTGTGGACATTAGGGGCTGAGACGCTACTGTCCTTAAACAAGAAGTTTTATAAATATAATAAGTAAAGTCTTCTAGATATAACTTGCTTAATCAAGCACAGTCATTTACATCCCGAGAGGTGAGCAAGTGTGGCATCTAAACACTTCGAGAGAAGGTCGCCTTATTCATGAGCTAATTAAACAAGTTATATCGCATCAAGGCTCTCACATTACTTAATCATCTAATAATGCATAGTCCTTCCTTCACCTTTTTATCACATACAAGTCAGTTCTTTCAATCTTCCACCTTGCCGTAATTTATTCTTTGTGCATGAGTCTCAGGTGTAGGTAAGTAGTTTTAGTTATCTTTATATTCTTTTTACTTAATTGTTATAATGTCTAAACGATAAGTGGACTCTAGAACTAACATCTGGAAATAATTTCCTATGTTCGACCTTGGATCACCCAAGTAAACCTACTATTTCACTTGCACTTGAGCAAGCAATAGGAAAATTTATACTCAATGAGAACTTATGTATCATGTGATAAGAGGTACATAGTGAGCATCTCACATGCTATGATCATGACCCATGAATCATTGCTTAGAATTAAAGCACACAATACAGAAAGTTATGGTGAGAGCATCACACGCAATGACCTAATTTAGTGACGTATTGCAGTTGCACTATAAACATGTGAAACTAGTAAGTCCAAACTTACAGCACGTATCATGGTTACGAGAGGGTCACAACATCGATTTGTTGCCACTTGCACTATCTAAAGATCTAAGCTTCTCAGTGTTTTTTATCATCACTTCCAACGAACCTCAAGTAAATTTTTGTCTCACTTTCAAATTGTTCTTAGTTAACTACTTCCCTTTTCATATGGCCAGTAAGAAAACCATCTTCCAATCCACTAAGAAATATCTGATTTAAATGGCCAGTAAATCCCAAGAGAAAATTGACCAAGTTCGCTCTGATGGTCTTGTGTCAGAGCAAGACCAACCCAACTACATAGCTAAAATGCTTGAGAGGAATTCTAAGAATGTGAGTAATCTAGATCGCTTTTTAATGCAAGGGATTGAAGATAAAGGGAAAGGCAATGCATACTAAAGCCACTGATGTTCAATGGAGTAGAAATGAAGGTGCATGATTCAGACTTGGCTACACTGTTAGCAATGGTTGAAGAAAGGAATAAGGTGGTTAGTTGTCACTTTGTGATTATGTTGTCGTGTGTGGACAAACTAGGACTTAATAGTTGTGCCTTTATATAGTGCAATTGCAATACCTCACGAAGTAGGTTAATCATGTGTTAAATGCTCACCATAACTTTCTGTATTGTACGATTAATTATATGCGAAGGGTTATGGGTCATGATCATAGCATGCGAGATGCTCACTATGTACCTCTTCATTGCATTGTAGCTAAGTCCTAGTTGTGTACAAGTTTTCCTCTTTGTGTTTTTATACTTCTAAAAACGCGAGCAAGTTTTATTCATTATTCAGGGTTTACTCTCATCGCATACTTCTTGCTATAAAAATATTTCTAAGTTCAAAATATGGCAAGCTTAATACTCAAAATAATATCCTTGTTCATTCCCCCAGAGTAAATTTTATTTTCAGCTTCAGAAATGGCTAACATTTTCAAAAAAAATTTAATCCTTTTATTTGGCACAAGAATGCTTTTATTATCTTGACATTGGATTTGACATTGAGTGAAAAGTCATAGGTACTCTATAAGTCTGTTTCTCTCATCAACTGTAACTCGTATCGCCACTTATTACTCAACTCTATGATTTTTACTTTTGAAGCTATACTTCTTTCTTTTTGCGAGAGGAGATAACATATGAGTTATTATTTTAGTTGAATAACAGAATACAAAATTTGGAAACTTTTCACTTTTTGGCTTAATTTTAACTTTTGTTAAAGCACCTTAAGCGGATTTTTAAAAAGGTTTCAAAAGTTTTAACCCAGATCTTGCACACTCCCAAATTTAGAGGCTGCAATGTCCTCATTGATAAAAGTGAATTATAAGATTATTCGAAGAGAAATTTTACAAAAAAGGTTTGAGGTAAAGCTTGCTCACCTAATAAACTAGAGAAATATTTTCTAGGTAAGGTTCCTTAACAAGTTAATTGCCTAGATAACAAATGAAACTTTATTTCACATAAATTATTTCATTGAAAGGTCTGTGAATTGCGAAAAAAAATTAGAATGCTACAAAGCAGGGAGCCAAGCTTTCAACAAGAAAGACTAAACGCGACAGAATTAAATCCAAAGTTGTAACTTGTATTGTAAATAATATAAGTAAAACGAAATAAAAATTACATAGAATGTGATTAAAGTACAAAGTCGTGTTATAGATATCCAAAGAGGTCTTGATTTGACTTGCAGCAGTGGTGCATACTGATAACTATTGCCATCTCATTTATGCGAATATTTGTGGGTGACCTCTTTTTGCCTCTTTCATATTCTTGACATCAACATTCTCTTTTTATAGGCCACCATTTTTCTTAAGTTGTATTTTTCTTTTCCCTTCTTTCATGTAGTTCCATTAATATGTTTCACTATTGCTCCTCGTGGACAATAGGAAGAAGGGAGGAAGAAAAATAAAACTTGAAGAAGAAAGATGATTGGAGAACCAAAGAGCTTTGAAGATAAATAATGTGATACCAACGTAGTTCCTATGACGTGGGCTTCAATATCTCCTATTGTCATTACTATTCTAAGTTGTATTTTTCTTTTTTCTTCATTTTACATACTTACCAAATCAAATTAGTTCTGTTATTACACTTAGTGGGAATGAAGGAACCAAGGAAATAGAGAAGTATACTCGAAAAATAGTGGGGTTGGGAAAAAGAGAAATACAACCTAAAGAGTTATGAAAGGAGAAAGAGAATAGGTTGAGCTCGAAGTTTTATTTATGTTGAGGTTAGGATTTGAAGTTTCTTAGGATGTTTAAATAGGCATTCTTAACTAGGGTTAAAGGTTTGGTTATCGTACAGTTAAGGTCATGTCAAATTAATAAGGCATGGTAAACCTGACAAACTACTCGTGGCTTGAGGTACGACGTATTCATTATTTCTTGGAAGTTTAAGAACTTTAAGATTTGACAAGACGATTCGTACTTCCTAAGAATCCTATGCTTTCCAATGAAACCTAACCCAACTACAAAGGTCAGAATGCCTAATGCGTTTGACTCAAACTCTCTCATAGGTTAGTCGCTTCACCTTTGTTTTACCTTCCTGGGTTATAACTTTGCGGTGTACTGCGTGATTCCTCATTATAAGATTAAAGGATATAAAAAAATTGAATACAAAATTGATGTACAAGTATAAGAATACTTACAGAGTTGTATAAAAGGTATAAGTAAATATGTACACGATTATAAAAATGCAAGTCTTAGTCACAAAAGAAAATTAGAAGAATTATACATTACAGATGCACCCATATGTTTAGGGTCTTTATTGAGGACAAACTGTGGTATCATCGATTTTGCAACGAATAGTTTTCTTGACTGCATCATTCTTGAGCTCTATAGTTCATTCACATCATGACTCTCTGCATCCTGATTGCTCATTGCAATAAGTCTCTGCTCCCAATCATTCATCACAATGCTAAAATGATCTTTATTGGTCCTTATTGCTGGGCTAGGTGAAACATGAATCTCATTAGCTTGACGCGAGGATACTTTCGTTGATGGCTTCATAGAGGTTCTCATTTTCATTTGCAATAAGCTGCATCCATTTAGGTTTCTCTTGGTTATCCACCAAAAGATATATACACTAATCTTGGGATTGGTTCAAGCCATCAAAGATTACTCTGGTACCTTGAACCTCTTCGTGCGATTTTTGGCTAATCACGTGATTCACCAAGATCAAATATTTTCCCTAAAATCAAAGTAAGACTATACTCTAATATCTAAAATTTCCTAGACAACGACACTAAAAATGTGGTTGGTTGTTACTTTGCGATTATGTTATCGCGTGTGGACAAACTAGGACTTAGTAGTTGTGCTTTTATATAATGCAATTGCAATACGTCAAGAAGCAGGTTCATCGCATGTTAAATGCTTACCATAAATTTCTGTATCATGCGATTAATTCAGTGTGAAGGATTATGGGTCATGATCATAGTATACGAGATGCTCACTGTGTACCTCTTCATCGCATAGTAGCCAAGTTCGCATTGAATACAAGTTTTTCTACTACTCGTCCAAGTTCAAGCAAACAGTAGGTTTACCTGGATGATCCAGGGTTGAATGCAGAGAATTGTTTCCAAATATTAGTTCTAAGGTTTACTTATCGTTTAGGTGTTATGACAATTAAGTTGAAAGAATATAAAAAGATTCATGCATAGAGGAATAAATTATGGTAGGATGGAAGATTGAATGAACTAACTTGTATGCAAAGGAAAGGTGAAGGAAAGGCTACGCATTATTAGGCTAATAAGCAATGTGAGACCCTCGATACAATATAACTTGCATAATCAACCCATGATTAAGGTGACCTTCTCTCGAAGTATTTAGATGCCACACTTGCTCACCTTACGGGATGGAAATGATTGTGCTTAATTATGCGAGGTGTATTTAGAAGATTTCTCTTATAATACTTATAGATCTTATTGTTTAAGGACAACAATCTCTCGATGCCTAATGTCTGCACTTGTTTGCTTTTCAGGATACAAAGGTTGGAAGTTATCTCGCTTAGGTGGAGTTTGTCAAGTGACTCCTTGCATGCATTAGCCTTATCCTTGCTACTTGCCCTCTCGGGTAGTTGGCAATTAACGATGGTCAAGCGATGAACATAACTCAACTAATGAGATAGGACTTATAAGTACAACTTCATACCAAGAACTTATCATCAGCTTAAACTACCAATAACACATGGACAGGTGAACAATATAAAAGTGATGGATGGAAAAGGTATAAACATGTATTGTGTTAAAGAATGTAGACCCTTGACCAATGTACAATATAACTAAATACAATGTAAAACAAATAGTAAAGTGGAAAGAGGAAGAAAAGGAAATACAAGTTAGAGGAAACTGGGGATGTATTCTTTTCCTTTTAAACTTTAAGATTTCGTAAAACAATCTAATCGAAGAAGAAGAATGGGTGTTGTAGAAACGGTGGTGAGGCTAACCCTTGCCACCACTCTCTAGGTTGTTGGCCCATGTAGGCCCCCTTTGTGGTCTATTCAAATCTCTTCCTTTTGGTGGGAATGCAATACTTTTATAGACAGCTTTACACAAAAACTTCTATTCCTATGATATTGTTAGCATTGATTTTGATCCTATGAGGTCACATTACTTCAACTGCTATTTTTGTCATCTAGTGAGCCTTCCTCACATGATGATGTGGTTCCTCACCTAGAGATGTTAATCGATCGATGAGTTTCCATTACTTAGCCCTTGCTCGAGATGTCTTTTGCGATTCACTAATTTCTTTTTTTGTTCATTATCCCACGTTTAGACATGTCAATCACGTAAAATAGGCATGATGCATATGTGAAGTGTATTTGTAAATACTTATGTACTTACAACGTAAGTTACGTGTTTTGATCATCTTCTTATGCATTTTGACCTCATTGTTCTAATAAAAGAGGTTATAATAACGAGTATTTATACACATTATCATAAAGCAATGCTCCTCTATTGTATAATGGAGGAGATTTCGGTGAACATGGATGAAATTTTTTATGAGCACATTCTTATGTGGGTCAAGCATCCTCAAGGCTCAAGACCATTTCCCTAGCTGATTGAACAATTATGCTTAAAGGCATGCTCGATGTTAAAGAAACTCCTTCAGACAGAGGTGAAGGATAGAATGTGTACAGTTTCAGGCCTTCGCTTCATGATAAACCTCCACAAAAACAAGACGAAAGACAAACGCTTTAAGACCAAGAAAGATGAAAAAACAAATGAAGTCAATGAAGTAGAGTCTGGAGCAGAAGATAATAATGAAGATGAAACACATACCCCATTTAGCCATAAGAGAAAAGGCGATGAAGAGGCTTCAGGATCTAAGAAAAAGGTTAAAAAATTTGAAGCCAAGGACTCAATGGACCCTTTGTCTCTTATGGTCACCACTGTGCCAGATGACCAAACGCCTAAGACCACCACCTCGCCTTCACCATCCAAAACCCTCAAGGCCACAAAATCCAAAACCACCAACTTCATGACTTAAAACACCACCACCTCCAATAATCCAAAATCCAACTCCCGTGAAATCCAAAATTCAAATGCCTAGCTCTTCCTGTAAAGTCCAAACCACAACTACTTTCTCTTCGGAATAAGAGGAAACCCTTCAAAATCTTGCCGTAACTTTGCCTAATCCAACCACTGACGAAACGCCTAATCTAAATGATCCCTCATCTATTTAAGAGGATGATGATGTTGGGATTTATGTCCTAAAACTCATAGATTGTAAATATAATCCATTGACCATTATTAATAAAGTGTTATTATTGT
>JBBPDI010000023.1:20604589-20616608 GCA_037974545.1 Cucumis variabilis | reverse complement strand
CTTTGAAAAGTCAAACTTTGACCGACCTTATATTCAAATGTGATTTGAATTTTGGAAAAATGAATGCAGATTCATGCTCGAGAGGTAGGAATTAGTCAATAATGATAATATGATAAAAAGTCAAAATATTGACTTTTGACTTGGAAAAGTCAAAGTTTGACTTTTTGACTTGAAAGGTAAATTGACCATTTTACCCTTGGACTAAGTTAGTGGAAAAATCCAACATTTTTTTGGATAATCCCACTAACACTTAGTGGGATATGTGGCTACATGAGATGTAGACACCTTGCCCACTAAGTTCCACTAATTGTTGGTGAAATATTAGGTGTTGAGATTTGACAATTAATTGCATGCATTTTTTTATGTAATTAAGTTATAAATAGGAGATTTTCAAATGGTTGAAAGACTTTTGCCATTTTCTAGTAATTTTAGAAATTACTAATTTTTTTACACCCTAAAATCTTAACAAAATTTATACCTCCCAATTTCCTTTTATCTCCTTGTTTTCCAATACCAAATTAGGTCCCACAACTCGGATCTCTAACCCGAGGATAGTAGGTAAATTCTAGTAGTTGTCCCGATTTGTGTACGTGACTAGATTTCAAAGATTTTGAAAGGCATCAAAGGTAATAATTCCTAATCCCTATTTTGTTTGTTTAGGGTTGCATGTTAACAAGAGGCATTTAGAGTAATTTTCGTTCCTAATTTTGCTGCGCATGTTTTTTGATTCCATCAGAAGGAACGGTGACGCGCCAGCGTGAGGTTGGAGGAACTGAACAGAGAAGAGAAGGGGGGAGGGAGTTGCGATGGCTAGGGCAAGGGAAGAAGGAAGAAGAAGAAGACGAGGGGGGGCGCACGAGAAGGGAAAGGGAAATTTTTAATTTTTTTTTTTTTATAATAATAATATATTATTATTACCTTTCCAATTCCCTTTTTCCTCCATAACTTCTTTTCTTTCCTACTAAAAAATTTCATTCTTCAAAGTAATTGCAATAACATAACACCCAACAAATAAAAAAGAAAAAGAAACTTTCAATAAAAAGACAATTTGATTTAAAAATAAAATATCTTAGGATTCAGGGTGTTACAAAACAGATGCAATATAATTATATTTGACATTTTATAATAGGTTTATATAAGAAATTGGATATTATCTTTTTATATAATCTGAAGAAACTTTTAGTGTACACTTCAATATGTCGCAAAAGATGTTTGTAACGGTCCCAAATTAACCTTTAGCAACAACATTATTTGTCACTAAAATATCACCTTTAGTGGCAAGTGCAATATGTCATTGTAAAAAATAAACAGTGACATAACATATGTTACTAAAAGTAAGCATTTTGTAGCACAAAAACGTCACTAAAAGTATACTTTGAATGACGCATAATGTTACGTCGCTAAAACTTTTAGCTACGTAAATTCAACAACAGTCCTAGCAACAAATGGCTTTGCGTTGCTAATACTTTTAGCGACATACTTTTATGTTTTAGTGATGTTTTTGGTGCACCACTAAAAATGAAATTTCTTGTAGTGAAGGTTTTTCACAAAGACCTTAAATTGATTATGAGGAGATATATTCTCCAATGGTGAATGCAATCACATTCAGATTTTTAATTGGCTTGATTGTGTATGAAAATCTGGACATGTATCTTATGGATGTAGTCACAATATATTTATATGAATCTCTTGATAATTATATTTATATGAAAGTCCCACAAATATTTAAGATACCTAAAACATATGAATCAAGTTCTCGGGAACTATGTTCAATAAAGTTACAGAGAACATTATATGGATTGAAACAATCAGGACAAATGTGGTACAATAGCCTAAGTGAATATTTGTTAGAAGAAGAATGTCAAAATAATCCAATATGTCCATGCGTTTTTATAAAGAAATCACAGTCAGGATTTGCTATTATAAATGTATATGTTGATGATTTAAATATTATTGGAATTTCTGATGAACTTTCAAAGACAATAGAATATCTTAAGAAAGAATTTGAGATGAAAGATCTCAAAAAAACAAAATTTTGTCTTGGTTTACAAATTGAGCGTCTAGCAGATGGGATATTTGTTCATCAATCAACTTATACAGAAAAGGTTTTGAAAAGATTTTATATGGATAAAACACATCCATTGAACATCCCAATGCAAGTTCATTCACTAGATGTGAAGAAAGATATATTTCGACCTCGATATGATAATGAAGAACTCCTTGGTCCAGAAGTATCTTATCTTAATGCAATTAGTGCACTTATGTATTTTTCTAATAATACAAGACCAGATATTGCATTTTCAGTAAATTTATTAGCTAGATATAGTTCCTCTCCAACAAAAAGGATTTGATTGATGAGATCTTTGAGTTGCCGCATTCTAATGTTGTGTACCAATTTTTTAAAGGATAACCTAATAGACTTATTTACAAAATCATTACCTACCACAACCTTTGAAAAATTGGTAGACAATATTGGAATGCGGCAACTCAGAGATCTCAAATGATGTGTCCACGAAGAAGAGTAAATTTTATTTTTATAAGTATATATGAAATATGTACTCTTTTTCCTTCACTAGGATTTTTTTTTCATTGGATTTTTTCCTAGTAAGGATTTAACGATGCATATTTCAGACGAATGTGTCTTTAAATAAGATAGAGTTTAACCTGATAATCCTTCTGAATGAGCTTCAAAGATTCCAAAACCTTACCATGGATAAAGGAAAGGAAGTGGAAGCAAATGTTGCTACCATAGAGGAAGAGTTAGTAGGAGGATCGTCCTCTAAAACTAGACTTGGACTTTCTAACCGTAAAGTTCAAATGAAGAAGAAGAGAAAGGATAAGACTCCCAAGATGAACAAGGGAAAGAAAGCTGCAAAAAAAGGTAAATGTTACCATTGTGGCCAGAACAGGCATTGGTTAAGAAATTGCTCAAAGTACCTTGCTGAGAAGAAAGTTGAAAAAGAATCACAAGAAAATTAGTTCTTGTAAAGCTTCCAGAAGATGAAATCATCCTTAAAGTTTGGAACTAAGAAGTTGTCTCGACTGAAACAGTGGGAGATCTGAAGTTGTTTTAATAGATATAACATACTTAAAGATGTTTTTGTATGCTTCTCAAAAGTTTGAGAAATTTAATATCTATTTCTTGTATTTCAGAACAAATGTATTGAATATATATTTTGAAATTATGAAGTGTTAATCTTTCTAGATAATATATTCAGTTTTGTTATAAATTATAAACAACTCATATAAGTTAAGACTAACTAAAGCAAAACTTGTCTTTAATACATAATTGTTTAATATAAAAGACAATTGGTTTCTTCTAATGCCTATTTATGGCACTTAAGACTTGGTCACATAAATCTCAATAGGAATTGGGAGATTAGTTAAGAGTGGACTTCTAAATCAGTTAGAAGATAACTCTCTCAATGTGAATCTTGTCTTAAGAAGAAAATGACCAAGGGATCTTTTATTGGAAAAGGTCTAAGAGCAAAAGTAACCTTTAGAGCTCGTACGTTTAGACCTACAAGGACCAATGAATGTCAAAGCTCGGGGAGAATATGAATATTTCATCAGTTTACTTGTTGATTATTCAAGATTTGGTCAAGTTTACCTAATACATCACAAGTCTGATTCTCTTGAAAAGCTTAGAGAATATAAGACTAAATTGAGAATCAATTAGGTAAATTGTAAAGACACTTCGATTAGATTAAGGTGGAGAGTATGTGAACTTAAGATTTTGAGATTATTTGATAGAGCATGAAATCTAGTCACAACTCTCTGCACCTAGTACACCTCAGCAGAACGGTGTATCAGAAAGAAGAAACTGAGCCTTGTTAAGACATGGTTCGCCTTATAATGAGCTTCTCTCTATGATCCTCAAGGAACAAGGAATTTGTATCGACAAATCTCATATTCTTGAGGAAAACTACATCAGTAATCATCAAACCACGTAGTGAATTAGTATTGAATAGGATTTCCAAAGAGGTTAACAGATATAGCTAGTTCATCAACTAAAGTAGTTGATAAAACTTGGAAATCTGCTCAATCACATCCTTCTCAAAAGTTGAGAGAGCCTCAATGTAGTGGGAGGATTGTTCATTAACCTGAACATTACTTGGTTTTATTGAAAATCAAATCATCATAGTTGATGATGGTTTAGAGGATTCGTTGACTTGTAAAAAGGGAGCAATGAATGATGTAGATTATTTATATGACCCAAAGAAATGGCTAGCTAAGCAATTTTGAATAAGGGATTTGGAAATGCACAATGTGTTCTCAAAATCCAAATTGTTTGGATCTACAAGAACACAACACTAGTCATGTCTCAAGTATCTTATAAAGACAAAATATTGTTGTCGTACAGATATGGAATTCATTTATCAAAGGAACAATGTCCTATGACACCTTAAGGAGTTGAGAATACGATAAATATTCCCTTTGCTTCCTTTATTGGGAGTTTGATGCACGAAATGTTATATACTAAACCTGACATTTGCTACTCGATAGGGATGGTCAGAGGTTATCAGTCCAATTATGGACATGATCACTGCACAACACCATTAAGAACATTCTAAAACAGTTTAGAAAATAAAAGACTACGTGCTTATGTATAGTGCTAAGGATCTGATCCTTACTAGATACATTAATTATGATTTCTAAAAGATGCTAGAAAATCTATATCGGAATCAATATTCACTCTAAGTGAAAGAGCATTAGTGTGAAGAAGCATAAAGTAAAATTATACTACCTTATTTGGGTGATTGTGTTTCGTAGTGACGTTGTATCAACTCAAATATTTTTTGAGCAAATTATGGTTGTTTTACAAAATCCTTCATGGCTAAAGTGTATGAACGTCACCTAAAAGAGTTTTAGGTCTATGAAGTTTGTTCACTAGGACAAGTGGGAGAAAATTTGGGTACATACCCTAGTTTAATATATTCATATGTTTATTGTACTCATATGTATATTGGTCTCTCATGATTAAATTCAACATTATTTAATCTCACTAGGAGTTTTAGTCTAAGTGGGAGTTTGTTGGAATTTATGTCCTAAAACTCGTAGTTTGTATTCAAAATTCTGTTAAATAAAATCGTTTTATTGATACTATAATCTGAAAGCCAATAAACTAATGTTCCAAGGCTATTATGTAGACTTAAACTTTATGTACAGACATAAAAGTGGATCAAGTTTGAGTCATAGCCTAAATGGTCTATAGTATATGGATAAGGTTGGACGCCTTATTTGGGAGATACTATTGATGCGGCCTACTTTGTAGTTAGTACAATGATATAATCCTAAATCGTTCATGTAGAGACATGGAAGTACGGGCATCCTATGTAAAGAGTTTACATAAGACTAGAACCATAGAACTAGTCGTTTTAAGGTTATAACACTATTGACTTTAAAACCGACTATTTTATTTGATATAGTCATCGGTTATAACATAAAATAGAGCTTCATGTTTAAATATGATTTAAATATGAATATGGATTCATATTTGGAAGCTCAAAATTGATGAAAAGGGTCAAATATGTTAAAAGTCAAAATGTTGACTTTTGACTTTAAAAAATCAAACTTTGACCGACTTTATATTCAAACGTGATTTGAATTTTGGAAAAATGAATGTGGATTCATACTCGAGAGGTTGAAACTAGTCAAAATGGATAAAATGATAAAAAGTCAAAATGTTGACTTTTGACTTTTTAAATGTCAAATGACCATTTTACCCTTGAAAGAACATTACATGTAATTAAAAATTGCTTCATGCATGTGAGACACATACTTGGTGATATGCCAAGTATGGAGAGTGGAAGCTCACTACATGCAAATTTTGCATATAGTTTGCTTATAAAAGGAATGGATTGGAAATGAAAAGTGGTGGTTGTTTTTTGTTAAAAATTGATTTTGTAATTTGGAATTGCAAAATCAAACAAAATTTTCTTTTCTCTTCAAAAGTCCTCTCAACAAGTTCTTTCTCCTAAATCCATCTCTCTTCTTATTTTCTCTACCGTCCAAGTCCCACAACTCGGTTCTAAGTTTGGAGAATAGCGGGTCAACACTAGTGGTAGTCCCGGTTTTGATTTCGAGAGAAGATCGTGAAAAGCACGTGAGAAGATTACAATAATAGAAAAGCATCAAAGGTGAGTTTTTCTATTAACCCTATTTTGTTTCATTTAAGGGTTGTAATGCATGTTAATCACTAAAGTGTTTAGTTGTAATTAGAGTAAAATCTGATCCTATTTCCGTTGTACATGTCTACCGTTTCCATCATTTAAACCCCAAAAAAAAAAGTTAAAAAGAAATTAAAAATTGGGAGGTCATTAATGTCGGTTTGTACAAAATAAAAAAATTAAAAATGAAGAGGGTCATTAATGTCGGTTTTTACAAAATAAAAAAAATAAAAATGGACGGACCATTAATATCTGTTTAAAAACGACATTAAAGGCAAAATTTCATTTTTTTCACCTGACATTAAAGGACAAATTTCTTCTAGTGAGAACCACATGGAAACCCGAATTCACATAACATGTACGTAAGTTATTGATCGACAAAAATCATCCCAATTTAATACATTCCTTTTTTTCATAGTCTTATTTAATTCTTTAATCATTGGTTACCATGTGATATATATTCTTTAATGTATTTTGTTAATAATTTTCCTTTGTAACTAAAGAGAAGATGTATGAGAATGGATGTAGAATGTAATCTAATTTTATAGTGAACTTTTTAAAAAAAATGTCCTAAAATTTTGGTGGAATTGAAAAGTGAGTCAACCACGTTAAAAATTTACACAATTTAGATGAGACTAACCTAAAACATAAGTCGCTAGAACCACATGGAAACCCAAATTCACATAGCATTTACGTAAGTTATTGCTCGACAAAAATCATCCCAATTTAATACATTCCTTTTTCTCGTAATTTTATTTAATTCATCAATCACTACCATGTGATATATATTCTTTAAGGTACTTTGTTAATAATTTTTCTTTGTAACTGAAGAAGATGTATGAGAATGGATGTAGAATGTAATCTAATTTTATAGTGAACTTTAAAAAAAAAATATTCTAAAATTTTGGTGGAATTGAAAAGTGAGTGGACTTAAAAGAAAAAGTGAGTCAACCACAGGAAAAGATGTTTGAAAAGCATGTGGTTGTAGTTGTAGTGTAGTGCAATGTTTCCAAAGGTACACAATAAATCTGAGATTATGTCCCTTCATTTTCTTGAAGAATAAAAATAAAACACTGCTTTTAGAAACGACAAAAAAAAAATAGAAAATGGGTGCTTTTCAAAAAAAAAAAAAAAATGAAAGAAAGAAAGAAAAAAAAAAAGCTGGAATGGATTGCAAGTTTGTCGTCATGTTTAGTATTTGCAAATCTCTTGGATGCCAAAATATCTTTTAGATTGTTAGGCATGCCTATTGAGATATTTTTAATAATTAAGGATAAAATCATTTTTATCCTAAACTCAATGGATTGGATCTATTTTAAACATTTACTTCTTTTCAAAATTATTTTGTCAACACTTGCTAACAATTTCAACCATTTATATCGCAAATTTAGCATATTTTATCAATTTGGACCATAGACTTTCAGAGTAGTAAGACTTCTTAGATATACTTAAATTTCAATATTGCTCGATGTAAGTACATACATTTAAAAGTAGATAAAATGACTCAATCATTTCGAATGAAGTGCTCACCATCATGAAAACCACGAACTGTAAAAAAAACAAAAAGAAAAAAAAATTTCTTTGTTCACTTCTTTAGCATTGTAGTGTGAGAAAAATCCAGGGGACACTGACAATATTTGTTAAAAGTCAGGTGTCCGTGTTAGCTTTCCAACTTCGATGTGGTAAAGAACTTTAGGCTCGACTAAAATATGGGAAAGAACAGAGACATGACGGTGATGGACATAACAACACCCTTTAAACTAAAGTAGTTGTATGAGACCTTATTAGCCATGTCAATTGTCTTATGTAAGTGATGGTAACGTTGATTTCAATAAGTTAGGATACAAAGTTTACGAAGAGGATGATTTTGAAATCCACGCACATGTTGCAATTGAAAGAGGACAAATGGAATTGAAGGTTTGATAAGAAAGCCCTAGTGGACTAGAATTGCTAACCCTAGTAGATATTGAAACACCCAGATCTCAACTGCTAAAATCCTAAATGAAAAGATGATTTAGAACGAAATCAAATTCCTGCAAAAGTGTGTGATGATTGAACAATACAAAAAACGGTGTTATCAAACCACAAATCAGCAAACTAAACATGCTTTAGCAAGGATAAATATCATAAAGCTAGCCTAAGCATGTTATTCGACCCAATTTTAGCTATCTCAAGAGTTTTAACCTAGAAAACCTAGCCCATTTATGGAATTATTAAAGTTGGCATTTTTTGGAAAAATGTGTGTGGTTGGATGACACAGTGCTGCATCCAAAATGATGGTCTTAAGAGGCATCGTGGCTTGACACTGCAGTACTGAGGGTGGTGTTGAACTCATTTTAATTATGAAATTGCCACTTGATTTTCAATTGATCCGTTTTTGTTCGTATTAGCTCAAAATTGAGTTGTTTTCGATACTTTGGACTCCTTGACTTCTCTAGATCATAATTTTATAAAAAATAAAATTAATACATAAGTGTGGCTCTCCTAGAATTTTTAACCTAGGAAACCTAGCTCATCTACAGAGCTATCAAAGTTGGAGTTTTTAGGAAAAAGGTGTACGGTTGGATGTTGAAAGTTGGTGTTTTTGAGAAAAAGCTCAAGATTGGGTGCCACGACACTACATCAAAATGGTGCTCTCTAGTTTGAGGCGCCATTATTGCTTGGCCCTATGGCACTGAGGGTGGTTCCAAACTTCTTTTAGTTACAAAGTTTCCATTTAATCTTTGTTTGGTCTCGTTTCACTAACCTAACACGTTTACAAAGCTAACAAACACCTAAACTTTAGGTATTACTTGTCTTGAGCAAGGAAATTAAAAAATATAGAAACATTCAATCAAGCATGAAACAAAGAAAGTCATTCATTGTTTAAAAAAAATTAAAATCAATCAACCATGCATGGTACAGTAATGTTCTCAAAAGTGGATAAGTACGTAACTCAAGTTTTAACAAGTTTCTATACTTGAGCTTGCAATCAATTAAATATTGTAAGAGGTAAACACTTAATTGAGAAGCATTTTAAAATAATTTTATTCAAGTAAAATCATGCATAGGTAGATGCAAGGTCTAGTTATTTTTTACTCATTAACCATGCTAGAAAGGATTAATAAACTCTTAGTTTATTTTTCCCCTCCTCTAGTTTGGGAAGGACTTTTCCTTATATATGAAGAAATGTCGGGGCAAATTCTCGGCAAGAGAGAGCATGTGTTGAGGAACAAGACGATTCCACTAGTGAAAGTTCTTTGAAGACATCATGAGGTGGACGAGGAAACTTAAGAAGTGGAGCAGCATACCTTAAACTATTCAATTAGGCTTTTTAAATTTCAAGGACAAAATTTCTTAAGAGGGAGGTAGGTTGTAAACCCTAAACCTAACCTTTCTTAAGAATTTCTAAGTTTTAAAGAAAGTCAAAGTTTAGTGTTGAGATATTGCTCTGTTGCTTACGTTGCCTTGTTGAAGAAAAAGTTAAAGTTGAATTGTCTAAGTGTTGAGAACATGAGAGGTTGGCGGTCAAGTGAAAGAGAGAATGAAAGACTAAGTGGTTTTTAGCTAAGTGTTGAAGGACTAAGTGTTTTAAACTGTGCATGCTAGGCAACCAAGGAGTGTTGAGAACCTCTAAGAATGTGTCTAGGCACCTATAAGGCTTTGCTTAAGTTGCCCGTAAGACCTCCTAAGGTACGTCCTAGGCAACCAAAGCACACCTAGGCGAGAAGGCTAGACATCAAAGGCAAGACAAGAGGAGCTAGGCGATGAGAACCTTCAAAGTGCCAAGCTAAATGCTAAGGCAAGCTAAAGGAAGTGCACGAGTGGTGGGGAGGAGGACTTTATGGCCAAGGATAAACGAGGTTAACCAAGAGGCATGGTCTTGCTAGGAGGTTTTGGGTGAGGTGTTGAAAGAGAGGTTTTAGGTGGGTTATTTTAAAGATGCAAAAGATTGTCTAAAATAGTATAGAACAACAAGATTGCACTAATTATACCCGAGCATCAAGCAAAATCATGCAATTCAAAAAAAATGTAATTGGGTAAGAAATCTCACCAAAATAACTCTTTCGGGTAAGAAATCTCACCAAAATAACACTTTCAAAGATTAAAGAATTAAGGATTCGTGTCCACCGGAGACTTTAGATCGGTCAATAAAGATAATTACAAAAAATTGTTAGCCCTAATTCTTAAGAATGTATTTTGGCATACTAAATTAAACTTGAATCTCTAAAGATTAAATTTGTAAACTAAAACCCTCAGAGGGATAGAAAGAATTATATTAACCCCAATTCCCTCAAGAAATTACTTTACCCTTGCATATTCAAGTTTGAGAAGAAATTTGGGCAAAATCTTGGTGAGAAAATTGAGAATGTATTAATTGAGAGAGAATTTACAAAGAAAAATTGAGTTCCTGAAGTGAAATTGAAAAATAAAGTGAAGATATGTGAAAATGAAGGTAAAAATGGGTATTTATAAGAAAATTAAAAGAAAATAATGAATGTATGCATGTATGAAAGTAATGTTAAGTAGCAAATGCATGGTCTATTCTAGTCACTATAGCGTTAAGAGGTTAAGCTTTCTGGAAGACACTTAGGAATTCAAGGCAGACGGTTGAGTGGTTGACAAGTGTCCACAACATGCAAAAACTGAAGTTACAACAAGTAGGAGGCGGCAAGGTTGCCATGCAAAAAGCTTTATAATTAGGCCAGTTCAAATGAAGAATGCTCTCAATTCCTTTTGGGGGTGCTTGGCCCATGGGTTTGAGATTTGAAGCCAAACCCATGTTTGTCCCTTTGGAATAAAATTCATGGGATTAAGATTCCAAACCCATGGGTTTGCAATATATATATATATTATTGAATGTCATATGTTTTAGAAAAAATTTCACTTCAACATCTTATCAATGATCGTTGACAATAATCGTTAGCCAACTTCACGATCAACCACGATGACCGATCGACGGTCAAAATAATTGATCGTTTTAACCATCTGCTTTGAATCTTGATCGTCGGCTCCAGATTGTCTTGACCGTTGATTATCAATCGTCTTGATCGTAGGTCACAAGCAATGATCAATGATCACTTAATTGTCTTAAAATTGGTGACTGTTGATTGTCTTCACAGTTGATCAATGATCGTCTTCACCAAGGCTTCCTACATTTTTTTCCATCGGACTGAATAGTAAACACTATTTAAGCCCATGGATTATATTTTTTTCTAATTCAATTTAGAAAATTTATCGACCAAATCCAAACATCACCCTAGTGACCATTGTCGGTCGACTATTAGGTGTCATTTCTGACAAACTAAGTCGATGAACTTCCAACCACCACTTTTGCAACTGCTGCAAACCTTGAAAAATTAATAACCACTACTCAACCACCTAGTGACCATTGTCGGTCGACCATTAGCTGCAAACCTTACAACTCCAACCACCACTCACGCTTTTACTTTAATCACAATAATACGCATATTTTCATTCTTCTATTTTCTTTTCTTCTAGAGTTTTTTTTATAACTATTATTATTAGATCATTTTTTTAAACTCTCTTTTTTATTCTTAATTTAAAATTAATCTTTCCTTTATTTTAGGAGATTTTTTTATTTTATTATAGTTTTTTCAAGGTGAAAATTGATGACCTATCTGTTGTGATCACGAGTATTAATCAAATATTAATATATTGGTAATATAGTGAAAATTGTAATTATATTTCACATATATACCATGGGTTATTTTAATTTTAATAACATTTTTCATTTGTTTTGTTAGTCAATTTAACTAGAAGTCTTAAGACTTATTTGGGAAATTGCCAAAAATAGTCTAAAAATGGGATAGAAAATGAAAAATAGGATTGATTTTGAAAAAGTTGAG
>JBBPDI010000023.1:20587393-20604489 GCA_037974545.1 Cucumis variabilis | reverse complement strand
GATCACGATCCTTGATATGTGATGTTATTTTTGCTTGGTCGATAACAAAAAACTTGCTTCCATAGTCACATTCATCCTAAAGATATCTAAGTAAAAGCAACCTTAGTTAAAAAGAAACAAAATAACTATAGCGATAGTATTGGACGTAAAGATGAGTAAAAGATGTCTACTTACGTAATGTATGCTAATATGCATAGATAACCTATTTTTACCATGTCGTAGTAATGGAGCAAGTCCTCACGAGCTAAATAAACAAATTTTTTTTACCGAATATTAGCTCATTTGTTGGGATGTGAACCATATCTACATCCTTCATACTGTTCACAACATGTCCATATAAGAGCTTAATAGTTCCATTAACATTTGTGTAATTTGAAGAATACACAACATCCTTCGGGGTTGAATGCTCCTACCACAAACAAAGTTCTAAATTTAAAATATAAGCACAAATAATTTCAAAACTTCAATAGTGAAAAAGAGACTTACTTGTTTGTCATGAATCACTAAATCAAGTCGACGAGGCCATTCGATAATGTTACCTAATACTTGATTTAAAGTCTCTATTTTCCCCTTCACCGGAATAGGTATACTAAAATCTCCTCCCATAAGCAAGTCCATCAAGACTTTAACATTGGGACCGTCATTGTTATCATCAAATATGGTGGCTATTGCAACGATATTATTAATTGCTCCTATAGCCAATTTGCATGGTATTCCCTTTATAAGTATTAAAAGCATCGTTAAGAACAATTTATCCTACAAACATTAAAATTTTAAAACTGACAACAAAGTTAATTACCTTCATTTCTTCGTTGCTAGGTGTGTTGCCCAAATCCTCATCGACATTGAGATCTATGTTAACACTTCTGATGGACAACCTCAATTGATTATGAATCTTCTTGTAACTTTTGGTTTTTTAGTCATCTTCTATATGACATATTTCAACTTCAGAACTTACAATTTTCTCTTTCCCTTTCACTGTTTTGAAATATTTTAATTGAGAGACAAAACCACCCATGTCACGTACACGTCCACCGTGCTCCGTGGAACCCAATGCCTCAATTAATATGTCTTCATCTTTATGTGTTGTGGCTAATGCATCCTATAGAACAATACAAGTATATTCATCATTATCTGTGTGGACAACCACCGACTAAATGCTCGATTATGATTTTCTTGAATCCATTTTTTACTTCTAGATTTACAGTTAAGCTTACGCAAACTCTCCATATGTTGTCTGTCATAAATAACAAAATTATTAGGTAATTACATAACCAACTTATGTAATATGAGAATAGATAGGATTTAGAACGTACTCAACGTATGGTAGAACATCATTTACATTCTGAATAACGTAAAGATGAGCTTGATCTATAATCTACAATTTAACTATAATCTATAATAATACTTAAAATTTATAATTAAAACCAACAAGTTCTATATACACTCAAATAACTACAAAACTTGTAGTTGCATCAATCAAGTAACAAGCAAATATCAAATTAAAACCATCTACAAAGACCAAACACAAACTTCTAACCATCATCGCGACATATAATTCCAAATGAAGGAAGTGAAACAAGAGTACAATCAACATACCCAAATATATAAAAGAGTGCAATCATAGCTTCACAAATTTTGGAAAAAGGTCTTAGAGTTATAAAATTTGTCAAATAAATATTCAAACTTGAAATAAACAAAGATTACTACTACATGAACTAAATTATAAGAATTAGCCATAACTTTTTAAGATTAAAGAAATAGAAATAAGAACTAAATTTTCAACCTCTCACTTATCGTGATGTGAAAGTAGAGAGATTGACAATTAAAAATTTTGTTCTATGCTAAATTCAGGAAGAGTTAAGAGCCAATTTGAAAGAGTAATGAATTTTTTTCCTTTAATTTTAAAGTGTTATTTCATTAGTTCGAAGTCACATTTACTCTAACAAAAAATTCTATCAAACTCATAAACTTATAAGAGAAAATTCAATGTCAAATTTAAACAACAACAACTTCAACACAACAAAACCTTTTTTCCTCTTTGGAGGGTAAGAACTTGAAATGAAAATTGTCACTCCAAAAGAATATCAAAATTCTACCAAATGGTCGGTGTAGATTGTATATAAATGAACTAACCTTAATGAATCAATTAGTAGGAGGCTTAAGAATCCATCTTAACTGCCAAATCCAAGAGTACATGACTCCAAGAGAGCAATATGTAGAAATCAACATCAGTGGTACAAAAGGAAACTTACCGACTAGAATAAAAGGATGCAAAAACTGAGCCCATATTTCAAATTCAATGAAAAATTAAGGTTAAAATTGTTTTTAGAAATTGAGAATTGTAGTCTCTGTATATATATTTTAAATTTTGTTTCAAGTTCATGAATTGAAACAATAGTACAAGAAATAATACCACACTTTTATTTCTTAAAAATTACCCAAACCAAAAATTAGATCAGGGTTAAACAAATTACCCTAAACTAGTCGGCTGGGCATGCGACGGTGGCGACGGCTAGGCACGCAATGGTGGCGACGGCTGGGCACGGTGGTCGCGACAATGGTGGATTTGAAGATGACTGGGCACAAAGGATTTATGCGGCGGAAGCACGAAGATTATTGGGCATGGTAGTGGATTCGAAGACGCGATTGAGCACAGCAGTGGGAAGGATTGACGACGACTGACTTGGGTAGGAGGGGTTTCTTGTGGCCGAAGCACAAGGGTGACTGACTTGAACGATTAGTTCCAAGCACAATGGCAACTGGGAAGGATTGATGACTGTTATATTAAAAAGAGAAGAGAAGGGAAGAAGACTAGGTCACACAATAAGAAGAGAAGAGAAGTAAATCGAAGAAGACTAAAGAGAAGAAAAGAAAAATTGGTAGGAAAAAGAGTAAAGTAAGAAAGAGAGGGAAATTTAGTTTTTAGAACCCAAAAATAAAAAAAACGAAATTAAAAATTAGGAGATCATTAATGTCAGTTTGTAAAAAATTAAAAAAGAAATTAAAAATGGAGAGGGTCATTAATGTCGGTTTTTACAAAATAAAAAAATAAAAATAAATAAAAATTGACGGAACATTAATGTCGGTTTAAAAACAACATTAAAGGAGAAATTTCTTCTAGAGAGAACCACGTGGAAACCCGAATTCACATAACATGTACGAAAGTTATTGATCGACAAAAATCATCCCAATTTAATACATTCCTTTTTTTCGTAATCTTATTTAATTCTTCAATCACTGGTTACCATGTGATATATATTCTTTAAGGTATTTTGTTAATAATTTTCCTTTGTAACTAAAGAGAAGGTTTATGAGAAGGATGTAGAATGTAATCTAATTTTATAGTGAACTTTTAAAAAAAAATTATTCTAAAATTTTGGTGGAATTGAAAAGTGAGTGGACTTAAAAGAAAAGGTGAGTCAACCACAGGAAAAGATGTTTGAAAAGCATGTGGTTGTAGTTGTAGTGTAGTGCAATGTTTCCAAAGGTACACAATAAATCTGAGATTATGTCCCTTCATTTTCTTGAAGAATAAAAATAAATCACTGCTTTTAGAAAAGAAAAAAAAAGAAAATAGAAAATGGGTGCTTTTCACCAAAAAAAAAAAAAAAAAAAAAGCTGGAATGGATTGCAAGTTTGTCGTCATGTTTAGTATTTGCAAATCTCTTGGATGCCAAAATATCTTTTAGATTGTTAGGCATGCCTATTGAGATATTTTTAATAATTACTCAATGGATTGGATCTATTTTAAACATTTACTTCTTTTCAAAATTATTTTGTAAACACTTGCTAACAATTTCAACCATTTATATCGCAAATTTAGCGTATTTTATCAATTTGGACCATAGACTTTCAGAGTAGAAAGACTTACTTAGATATACTTAAATTTCAATATTGCTCGATGTAAGTACATACTTTTAAAAGCAGACAAAATGACTAAATCATTCTAAATGAAGTGTTCACCATCATGAAAACCACGAACTGTCAAAAAAAGGAAAAAAAAAATCCTTTGTTCACTTCTTTAGCATTGTAGTGTGAGAAAAGTCTAGGGGACACTGACAATATTTGTTGAAAGTCAGGTGTCCATGTTAGCTTTCCAACTTCGATGTGGTAAAGAACTTTAGGCTCGACTAAAATATGAGAAAGAACAGAAACAAGGCGGTGATGGACATAACACCCTTAAAACTAAAGTAGTTGTATGAGACCTTATTGGCCATGTCAACTGTCTTATGTAAGTGAGGTTAACGTTGGTTTCAATAAGTTAGGATACAAAGTTTACGAAGATGATGATTTTGAAATCCACGCACATGTTGCAATTGAAAGAGGACAAATCGAACTGAAGATTTGATAAGAAAGCCCTAGTGGACTAGAATTGCTAACCCTAGTAGATATTGAAAATCCTAGATCTCAACTTCTAAAATCCTAAATGAAAAGATGACTTAGAACGAAATCAAATTCCTGCAACAGTGTGTGATGATTGGACAATACAAAAAACGGTGTTATCAAACCACAAATCAGCAAACTAAACATGCTTTAGCAAGGATAAATATCATAAAGCTAGCCTAAGCATGTTATTCGACCCAATTTTGGCTATCTTAAGAGTTTTAACCTAGAAAACCTAGCCTATTTACGGAATTATCAAAGTTGACATTTTTAGAAAAATGTGTGTGGTTGGACGACACAGTGCTGCATCCAAAATGATGGTCTTAGGAGGCATCGTGGCTTGACACTGCAGTACTGGGGTGGAACTCATTTTAATTATGAAATTGCCACTTGATTTTCATTTGATCTGTTTTCGCTCGTTTTAGCTCACAATTGAGTCGTTTTTTATACTTGAACTCCTTGACTTCTCTAGATCATAATTTTATAAAAAATAGAATTAATGCATAAGTGTGGCTCTCCTAAAATTTTTAATCTAAGAAATCTAGCTCATTTATAGAGCTATCAAAATTGGTGTTTTTAGGAAAAAGGTGTACGGTTGGATGTTGAAAGTTGTGTTTTTGAGAAAAAGCTCAAGATTGGGTGCCACGGCACTACATCAAAATGATGCTCTCTAGTTTGAGGCGCCATTATTGCTTGGCCCTACGACACTGAGGATGGTTCCAGACTCCTTTTAGTTACAAAATTGCCACTTGATCTTTGTTTGGTCTGTTTTCACTAACCTAGCACGTTTACAAAGCTATCAAACACCCCCAACTTTAGGTATTACTCGTCTTGAGCAAGGAAATTAAAAAATATAGAAACATTCACTCAAGCATGAAACAAAGAGAGTCATTCATTGCTTAAAAAAAATTAAAATCAATCAACCATGCATGGTACAGTAATGTTCTCAAAAGTGGATAAGTAGGTAACTCAAGTTTTTAACAAGTTTCTATACTTGAGCTTGCAATCAATTAAATATTGTAAGAGGTAAACACTTAATTGAGAAACATTTTAAAATAATTTTGTTCAAGTAAAATCATGCATAGGTAGATGCAAGGTCTAGTTAGTTTTTTACTCATTGACCATGCTAGAAAGGATTAATAAACTCTTAGTTTGTTTTTTCCTCCTCTAGTTTGGGAAGGATTTTTCCTTATATATGAAGAAATGTCGGCAAATTCTCCACAAGAGAGAGCATGTATTGAGGAATAAGACATCCACTAGTGAAAGTTCTTTGAAGACATCATGAGGTGAAAGAGGAAATTTAAGTGGAACAACATACCTTAAATTGTTCAATTAGGCTTTCTAAATTTCAAGGACAAAATTTCTTAAGATGGTGGTAGGTTGTAAACCATAAACCTAACATTTCTTAAGAATTTCTAAGTTTTAAAGAAAGCCAAAGTTTAGTGTTGAGATATTGCTTTGTTGCTTAGGTTGCCTTGTTGAAGAAAAAGTTAAAGTTGAATTGTCTAGGTGTTGAGAACATGAGAGGTTGGAGATCAAGTGAAAGAGAGAATGGAAGACTAAGTGGTTTTTAGCTAAGTGTTGAAGGACTAAGCGTTTTAAACTGTGCATGCTAGGCAACCAAGGAGTGTTGAGAACCTCTAAGAATGTGTCTAGACACCTATAAGGCTTTGCTTAAGTTGCCTGTAAGACCTCCTAAGGCACGTCCTAGGCAACCAAAGCACAACTAGGCGAGAAGGCTAGACATCGAGGGCAAGACAAGAGGAGCTAGGAGATGAGAACCTCCAAAGTGCCAAGCTAAATGCTAAAGCAAGCTAAAGGAAGTGCACACGTGATGGCGAAGAGGACTTTGTGGACAAGGCTAAGCGAGGATAACCAAGAAGCATGGTCTTGCAAGGAGGTTTTGGGTGAGGTGTTGAAAGAGAGGTTTTAGGTGGGTCATTTTAAAGATGCAAAAGATTGTCTAAAATAGTATAGAACGACAAGATTGCACTAATTATACCCGAGCATCAAGCAAAATCATGCAATTCAAAAAAAATGTAATTGGGTAAGAAATCTCACCAAAATAACTCTTTCAAAGATTAAAGAATTAAGGATTCGTGTCCACGAAAAACTTTAGATCGGTCAAGAAAGATAATTACAAAAAATTGTTAGCCTTAATTTCTTAAGAATGCATTTTGGCATACTAAAATTAAACTTGAATCTCTAAAGATTAAATTTGTAAACCAAAACCCTCAGAGGAATAGAAAGAATTATATTAACCCCAATACCTTCAAGAAATTACTTTACCCTTGCATATTCAAGAATTTTCTCTCCAAATTGAGAAGAAATTCGGGCAAAATCTTGGTGAGAAAATTGAGAATGTATTAGTTGAGAGAGAATTTGCAAAGAAATTGAGTTATTGAAGTGAAATTGAAAAATGAAGTGAAGATATGTGAAAATGAAGGTAAAATGGGTATTTATAAAAGAAATAAAAAAAATAATGAATGTATGCAAGCATGAGAGTAATGTTAAGTAGCAAATGTATGGTCTATTCTAGTCACTATAGCGTTAAGAGGTTAAGCTTTTTGGAAGACGCTTAGGAATTCAAGGCAGGCAGTTGAGTGGTTGACAAGTGTCCACAACATGCAAAAACTGAAGTTACAGCACGTAGGAGGTGGCAAGGTTGCCATGCAAAAAGCTTTATAATTAGGCCAGTTCAAATGAAGAATGCTCTCAATTCCTTTTGGGGGTGTTTGGCCTATCGGTTTGAGATTTAAAGCCAAACCCATGTTTGTCCCTTTGGAATAAAATTCATGGGATTAAGATTCCAAACCCATGGGTTTGCACTATATATATTTTATTGAATGTCATATGTTTTAGAAAAAATTTCACTTCAACATCTTATCAATGATCGTTAACAACAATCGTTAGCCAACTTCTCGATCAACCACGATGACTGATCGACGGTCAAAATAATTGATTGTTTTTACCATCGGCTTCGAATCTTGATCGCCGGCTCCAGATCATCTTGACCGTTGATTATCAATCGTCTTGATCGTAGGTCACAAGCAATGATCAATGATCACTTAATCGTCTTAAAATTGGCGACTGTTGATTGTCTTCACAGTTGATCAACGATCGTCTTCACCAAGGCTTCCTACACTCTTTCCTATCGAACTGAATAGTAAACACTATTCAATCCCATGGATTACATTTTTTTATAATTCAATTTAGAAAATTCATCGACCAAATCCAAACACCACCCTAGTAACCATTGTCGGTCGACCATCAGGAGTCATTACTGACAAACTCAGTTGACGAACTTCCAACCACCACTTTTGCAACTGCTGCAAATCTTGAAAAATTAATAACCACCTAGTGACCATTGTCGGTCGACCATTAGCTGCAAACCTTGCAACTCCAACCACCACTTACGCTTTTGCTTTAATCACAATAATACGCGTATTTTCATTCTTCTATTTTCTTTTCTTCCGGAGTTTTTTTTTATAACTATTATTATTACATCATTTTTTTAAACTATTTCTTTTTTATTCTTTATTTAAAACTAATCTTTCTTTTATTTTTGGAGATTTTTTTTATTTTATTATAGTTTTTCCAAGGTGAAAATTGATGATCTATCTATTCTGATCACGAGTATAAATCAAATATTAATATATTGATAATATAGTGAAAATTGTAATTATATATCACATATATACCGTGGGTTATTTTAATTTTAATAACATTTTTCATTTGTTTTGTTAGTCAATTTAACCAGAAATTTTAAGACTTATTTGAATTGACTTAAGAAAAAGTGTTTTATAAAAAACTCATTTTTATTTAGACCTCTTTTGATGAAAGTGATTTAAAATACATTGCATGTGTGTCATGGGAAGACAATCATAACTATAATTAAATGTAGCTCTATTTGATTTTCGCTTTTGCATGACCCTTTTGGTTATGTTTATTTTGAAACATATTAGACCATTTTTAATGTTGCTCAACCAGAACTTTTGTAAACTCCATCCGATTATATGATTTGTTATATTTTGTTAATAGTTTGTAATATTCCTAATTAGACCATTCATGTTAATGCAACTATAATCAAAATTATCGTTATCTAATATTAAAATTTCTCGTTTTTACATTATTGTCATTAAAATCAATAGTCAAGAAATTGAATTAGAGGTACAGTATATATATATAAAAATCAATTAAAAATTCGATATAAAATAAATTTAGGATGTACAATTAATAAAAAAAATTAGCAAATTAACTAAACCTAGGAATTCAAAATTAGCACCCCAAACATAGGCATCATAAAATCTAGATTTCCAAATTCTGCACCCAAGCACAAACATTTGTAATACCCAGACATTAAAACCCCATCAAATAAGCCCACAGACATTTAATTCCCAGGCATTTGATTCTGAACCTATGCGCCAAACACCCATTTGTGTGTGTTTCTCTCAAACTGGTTGAAAATTTCACTAAAAGAGATTATTTGGTGAGGTGAGGATGCCAGATAGAGGAGATGTGAGGAAGGTGTTGATCAAGTTCAATGAAGAAGGGAAGGTACAAATTCGAAGGATATTAAGCAGTGTGGATTCTCTGAAGTCTACAAAGTACATCACTTAGAATTTGAAGGCTAAATTTTAAAGGTAAGCTAGATAAGACAATTATAATTATCCATTTTGATAGCTCTAGATTAAAAGTTATAAATCCTTGAAGTTTTTTGAAAAAATTACAGTTTTTTAGACAAGATTGAAGATGGTCGAGGCATTAGGTCGTAAGGCTCAAGGTGTGCATGCGTTTTAAGGGTAAGAGATTACCTAGCTTAGAAGTAAGCAAGAAACGTGGTCAGTGCATACCCTGGCTGTGTGGGGTAAACGTCCAAGCCATGCAGTAGGCCATGTGCGTGAAGTGTGTCTGGATGCGCAAGCGAGGAGAGGTGCAGTGTTATGTCACGCGGCAAAATGAGTTTAAAGTCTTTAATTTTAGGGCAAGAGGAGATTGGACAAATTTATAGGCTAAGGAAGCAGCTATCATCTGTGAACGACAAAAATGAACTTAAAAATGAATTCTAGACATGATTTATTAAGTTTATATTTAATGCATGCTTTGAGTTAACATATTTGAGAACTATACTTGAATTATACAGTTGATTTCAAAAGCATGAGTTTCAAGAATAGTAAAGTTTGAATAGTATTAGTTTAACTGATGAGTTTACTAAGAATGTTTCTTTATACATTGATTTGTGAGCATGCATATAAATGTTAAGACAGTGTTTTAAGCATGAGATTGTTTGAGCATGTTTTAGTATATACTTGAGAGTTGGATATTTGTGGCAACCTTACAAGGGAGTTTTTCCTGTGCATAGAGGTCTCGTGATAAGGGTATTTAGTAGATGTCTAGAGTTTCCACCATTGTGACTACGTAGAGATCAGGGCCTCTATGGACTCCTAGATTTTCCATCTCATAGTAGCTATTATGAGATAAGGCACTACTAATGCCTAGATCTTCGTATCATAGAGTTTAGAGATTCAAGGTATAACAAGTAAAAGAGAAATGTTTGAGACACCTGTTTAAGTTTGAAAACTATGTATTTGGTAGACACTTCAAAAGCAATCTAAAAAGATCCAAAACTCACCGCAAAATATCAATCTTAACCAAGATCCGGTGAGCAACAACAATAAAGGGTAGTGGCAAACCGACAGTGTGAACAAAGGAGCTAAGTGGCGTAAATGGCTGCAGTCGAACAGGGTTGCACATTAAAGTGTGACGGCTAGAGTTTCTTAGGGAAGAAGATGAAGAACCTTTTTTTTCTTAAATGCATGATACCTTAGACATTTATAACCATTACTAATACTAATAATAATACTTCTTTATTATTATTTTTCACTCATCAAAATATATAATAAACATATATATATATATATATATTTAAACTCTTTTTCTCTTTTCTAATTAAACTCATCATCTTTTCCCATCCATCAAATTAATCATCTCTCTCCTCGTTAATTATCTTATTTTTCATTATATAATCAACTTTATTTTTCCATATTAATTATTTATACAGTACTAAATAATTAATATCATGTTCCACAAAAAATCCAGATTCTTAATTAAATAGGAAAATTGTAAAAAATAGCAAATTTGACAAAATATTTACAACATATAGCAAAATTTCAAATTCTATCAATAACAAACATTGATAGACACTGATATATACTTCTATAGTGGCATTGATAGACAGTGATAGAAGTCTATAAGTTTCTATTATGGATAAAATCGAAAATTTTGCTATAGCTTGTAAATATTTTAATTTATTTTGTTATTTTAAAAAATGTGTATACCCATATATATCCTTAATAAATTCTAATTATACTAAAACCAAATTTTCTTTTCAAGATCCCAAATTAACTCAAATCCTAAATCATTTTAATTAACCAAATCTTCTTCAATAAATCAGTCATTTTAAAATTTCATAAATTCCAACATGAATTATGTTTATCCATTAATTCAAGTTTTAGCTCCAACCCTCGAGATAACATCCAAATAATTTAAGATAATTAATAAAAAAAATTATAAAAATTTGGGATGCATTTTTCAATATATAATCATCAATTTTTCACTTATAAATTATATAATCAAAACTATATAATTATAATTAATAACATTCTCCACCAAATTCCAAAATCTTTAATTAAATATACATGTATATTTAATTAAGGGACATTTTTTAAAAATAGCAAAATAAATTAAAATATTTACAAGCTATAGCAAAATTTTGGATTCTATCATTGATAGTCTTCTATCACTATAGAGTATCAATGACTATCAGTGATAGATTTACTATAGGTTGTAAATATTTTGTAAAATTTGCTATTTTTGAAAATTTCCCTTTAACTAATCCAACACATTACACCAAATAAATTCATTAATTTTCAATTTCAATTAATCTAACGCTAATTAAATTTCATAACTTTCAATTCCAATTAACTAAATCCAAATAAATTCCTTAACTTCCAATTCCAATTAATTTAATCATAAATTATTCAAGATAATTAACTGACAAAATTACCTTAAATTTTTCGGTGTTCATGTCTTTCTTTGCAGCATAGAAGTTGTTGGCACTTGCTGCCTTGCCTTGGTTGCATGGGTAGCTCACCTAGCACATTCCCTCCCTAGCCACTTGCCAAACTAGTCCATCCTCGTCTTTGGAAGTTCATTTTTACAACTTAACATTTAAATGCCTAGCAACTTGTCCAAAACGTTTATCTAAAACAAAAATCCTTCTTTAAGGTCACCTTAGCTACAATGACACTTAAACCATGTCGCCTAGCTAATAATCATCCTTACTCAATTTTCTTTTTTTTTTCTACTAATTCAACCCAATTTCAACTTCAACTCGACTCCTATTCACCTCTTGAGTTCCTTATAAAACTTAAGGATTCTTAGGTCAAGGGTTTACTGCCCAAAGTCAAGATATTATTTTTCACATTTAGCACATAATAGACATTTGAAATAAGTTGGTGATCACCATTCTTTAATCGGATGACAATGTTACCTCTTTTCGTTTTAATTTTATCTTGGATTGATCTCCAAATGCTACATTGCCACTCACTGGTTAATAAAACTCTAGGAACATGATTTTTCCTCCTCACATATTATTGCTTGCGTTAGTGTTTAGGTACCATGTATTATGTATGCTCCGTTCATTATTTGTACAAGCCATCAACAAGGCACCACATTCTTGACTTCTTTCCTCAATTTAATTTGTTTTCTTTTCAACTCTTTTGTTTCTAGGAGCTCTTTATTTGAATACATAATAATCAAAACTTATTACAATTATAGCATTTAATGTTTGATCTGTCATATCTTGATCTTGAGTTGCCCTTTTCATGACCTCTTGTTGAGTTTTTCAATCCTCTATGCTAATTATTGTTGTTTTCTTTATTGGCCTCCAACCACATTCTTCTCCTTGTCCTCTTCCTCATCCTCGATGTCCACCACGTCCACGTTCGCGTCCTTGTTCGCTTTTGTTATTGGGATTAACTTATCCACTAGTAAAATTTAACGCGAAACATGAGAAATTGAGCCATAATTATTCTTTCCTTCTTCTTCTTTTCTTCACATGCTTGTAATGAACCCATGAGTTTCTCAATAGTCATGACCTTTTAAGTCTTTTGTTTCTTCAATTAAGGCAATAATATATTCAAACTTTGGATCTAATGATCTTAGTATTTTCGCCATGTTTTTAACATCATCAATCTCTTCTCCATTTCTTTTAAATTGATTGGCAACAGTATAACTTTAGAAAAATAATTTGAGTTTCTTTCATGCACCTTCTTTCATATGCAAAGTTTCAAAGTCATCTCTTCGAGTTTGAAGATGTACCTTTTCTACGAGATCTACTCCTTTGTACAATATTTGAAGCTTCTCTCAAGCTACTTTTACCGTCTTTGCATTTAAAATGTTCTCAAATGCATTGTAATCTAATCCTTGATAGATTAGATATATAGAGAGCCTATTGTGTCTCTTTCTTGAATTTCTCAAAGTATCTCTTTGTGTTTGAGAAAGTATTAGTCTCTGGTTTGACGTATGCTTTTTCTACAATCTCCCACACATCTTGTGAGCTGAGGAGAGCCTTCATCTTGATACTCCAATTATCATAGTTGCTTTTTGAAAGGATCTTTTTCGAGGTAGGTCATTAAGAAAGATGGATTATATGGTAAAGATGATTTTCCAAAAGATATATGAGATAGTAACCAAGTTGCATTAAAGAAAGAATGTCACCAACACTCAATTCAATTGAACTAACAAATTATGCAACAAAAATTGCAAATAAAATATGTAAAATAGTTAGGGAAAAGAATGCAACCTTGATAGATCTTCAAAAGTATTTGTATACCCAACTTACCATTGATGATGAATGTAGCAAGAGAAAGCTAGGGTCAAACTGAAGGGAAGAAGGGGGAATGGATTCCTTAAATCTTCAAATCAAAATTATTAGCAACTTCAAGAGAACAACAAAATAGTAGAATAGAGGAGTGTTTTGTTTTAATTGTGCAAGAAAGCAACAAGAAGAAAAAAGGGAAATTAAGAGGATTCACTTCAATTAACAACTACAGAGAGATGGTTTTCTTCGAGATATGAAAAACAAGGGAATTTAATTTGCTTTTTTCCAAATCTATCATAGAGCCAAAAGAATTAAGCAATGTTTGAGACCCTTGATCAATTAATTAGTAAGACAAAAGCCTTATTCGTCTTACCAATTAATTGTCTCAAGATATTGATCAATATGCAAGTCCACATACAATGAAACTAAATCAATTTCATAGTGCTTCTATGAATTTTGATCTTCATCAAATTGGTCGTTCTTCTTCGTTTTAGCTCTGTTTAGGAGATTTTTGTTGCATTGTTCTTATATAGAAGTCAACTTTCATAATCTACATAAAAATGTGGATTTAATAAATGCATGCATTGATATGAAGACGTCTATTCTAGCCTAATTAGCACTCTTGTTGAGCATTGGGACATGGAATGGAATCATGTTATTTCTTGTATCATCTTTTTGAAAAAAAATGTATAAGCTTATACCACTTTGTTGGAAAGGAACTTTTGGAGGTTAGAGGAAATTAGAAAGAGATCATTGAAAAAAGAGGTTACTTGTGTTATTTGACACTTCTATTTTTTTGGTTTGATACAAACGGTACGTCCTTCCTATTTGTACTAGATCGCACTCTTAAATGTATGACAAGCTTCTCTAGAATATTCTCTACAATTACACTTCTTTCTCATATTTTCTAGATACATTTGTACTAGATCGCACTCTTAAATGTATGATCGCACTCTTAAAAATCTGTGACAAATTTTAAATGTCATTAAATATAAATAATAAAATAATTTATTAATTATATTTCTTTTTATCTCCCCTTTCGATCATCTCCACGAAAAGGTTCCAAAAACTCCAATCTCCATCCACCATCTCCATCTCCATGTCCATCCACCATCTCCATCTCTACCGGTCGGCCACACTTCTTATATACAACGAACCATGGAGCCCCGAAAAAAAGCACGTCCCCACCACACTACTTGGTTTCTCATCGACAACGATCCACGACATTTCAGTCAACCACCTACTTGATTTCTCAATCTGACGGCGACCCATGGAGCTGACGGCCACACTACTCGGTTTCTCATCGACGGCGACCCACCTCCTCGATTCTCAATCTGAAATTCCATTTTGTCCTTTTTTTTTGGAATAAACATATTTTTTTCTTTGTCCAGGGATGAATGGAATGTCTAAAAATTTTATTCATCGTTTCTATTTTAGCCGAAATCTCTTCTATAGGATCAATATCTAAAATGTGGTTGAATTTTTATTCCAACCGTGGATTTCTTCAACCAGGTGAATTTTCTATATGGATTCATTTTTATTTCCTCTCTATTCTTCTTCATTCTCTCTCCCTTTTTGACTTGTTTGTATGACTACAATTATTCACAGCAACTCATCATGCTTTCCTATATACTGTTGTTGTTTTGTTGATTCATATAAAGTTAAATTTTATACTTTATATGGTTATTCTCTTGTTTGCTGATTATATTACTACTCTTTGCAACAAAAATTTACTATGGTTTTCTTGCATTTGAATGACTTTTTTCTTTATTTTGAAATGTTTTATTTAAACTTCTAAATATTGTTTCAGTGTTTAACTAGATAATTTAAAGCTTTATTCCTTTCAAGAAAGTATGCCTATTTCTACATATGAATGTGGGACTTGACATTCATATTTTATGTTTTATTTTATATTTCCCTAAAAATACTTTTCATCAAGAGTATTACATAAATGTAACAAAATTAATTTAGTGGAAGGAAAAATTTGTGTACGAAAGGTGTTTGTGAAAATGCATGAGAGAGAAAAACATTGTTTTTTAGCATGTGGAGTGGATTGTGGCTCTATTTTACTCTTTTCATTGTTTACTATATGGTTTGGTTCTCTATTGATTTTGAACTTTCCCTGTTTGATGCAATCCTTATTGTTCCCATGTTTCAGATAGCATGAACTTTCTTCTCCATATGTACAGGTTTTATATACTTCAAAGAATTCCATGTTCTCTCTCTCAGTCTCTCTCTTTCAGTGTGTGGGTGTGAGTTTACTTTTTTGGGGTGTTCTGGTGGTTCTTGAGCCTAAATACATGTTGAAGTGCTTTGACTATTATGTGTTTTGTTGGTTGAATTTTCTATGATTTATTAGTATTTTACAATAATTTTTTTTTTATTTAAGTAGGTATTAATTTCTTAAGTTTTTGAGTTTTAAGATTTATTTTTTGAGTACCATGTGTTTTGTTGGTGGGATTTCAATATTTAACGGCTCTTGATCTTGATTGTTTTTCCCCTAATTTGTAAGTTTGCCCTTTATGACTTGAGGCCATGCTTTGCCTTCAAAAAACTCTTCTTTTGTGGTTCTTTTTAAATATCTATGTGAATTTGTTCTATTCTTGATTTTCAGTCTTAAATCCTTTGAAGGTGAAAAGGAAATATTTTTCTCTTTTCCCCCTTATATTTTACTCTTTCCAGAATAGTCTTTTCAAGTTTTTATTTTGTTTGTTTCTAAATAAGTTAAAAACTTAAAATGCTATCCATTCTTATAGAAGTCTTCTTTTAAGTATTGACTTTAATTAGAAACCAGTAAATTGTTGAAAATAAACTTTTCTTGCACCATCCATAGCCTTCTCTCTAAGCTTCTACTTGTTTGGTTCTGCTTCAGATTGACACTTGTAATGAATTTTACTGTGAGAACTTTGAACCAAACAAGGCTTGAACTGGTTGGTAAGTAACTTATTCAGCTTGAATTTGCCAAATTTTGACAAAGGAATTATAACTCTTAAAAGATTAGAATTGACATGCTTCTCATTCGTGAAATATCTAGGCTTCATTATGTTTGGAGGCCCAATTCCTTATATACCACTGCCTTATATTTTTGAGAGTATACTCAAAAGATATGTGGTTCGTGTTAGTATATTTAAGGACAAGGCAACAAAAATTAAGTAAGCTGAAGGTAAACTTATTAGATATTTAAAGATGTTGGTGGGTCATTTCTTAACTTATTTATTTATAATTTAGGTTTGAGTAGTTTGTTCCTTTGTTATAATTTGCTAAATGGGATTATTGGACTATAGTTTATGTTTCATTCATTTTTGGTTTTTTTTTTTTGTCCATTTCCTTTATGTTTATTGGATAGTTTATACGGAGGAATTGAATTTTAGGGCTAAGAGGAATTAAGGGTTGGAGGGTGGAAGAATTATGTACACCAAATTAAGGCATGTACAGATCATTATTATTATTTCTTTCACTTTCTAGTAAAATATCTACCCTTTTGTATTTATTTTTTAAGGACATTCTTGTTCAGGTGTTTCTTAGGAAAGTTTTCTTTTTGTGTGTGTGTGTTTTTGTGTGTATTTATTTGTTAAGGACATTCTTGTTCAAAGTGTTAGACTTATCTGTTTTTTTTTTTAATAGGGTTGGAAGGACTTCAATGTACGTTTTGCTAAATCATATTTTATATTGATAAATTTGAAACTGTCAAAGTGTTGAGGTTTAGGATTCTTTTGCTAGTTTTTGGTTCTCCAGCTTCACATGGATCATTTTAACTCTTAAAAACTCTCTATTGTAGTTTACGGGTTCATGATGTTGATTTAAAGTGTAACTTTTGTGTTGATTT
>JBBPDI010000023.1:20569489-20580042 GCA_037974545.1 Cucumis variabilis | reverse complement strand
AACAATAAATTAATTTAATAAAGAAATATAATTTTAGAAATTGAATATTTAATATATATATATATATGAAAATAAAAATATGTGGGATCCATTCATATTATATATAATTAATAATAAATAAATAAAGTGTGGGGTCCACAGATTATATAATAAAAATAAGAGAAAAGAAAAAAGTGTGGGGCCCAGTAGATGGAAGTCGTGTACCCGGTACACGACTTCGCCTTAAAACACCTATTTTTGACAATAATTTTCCAACTACTCTATTTTTGAAATATCTTTCAAATTTTACATTATTTAAGAAAATGTTCCGTCAAACTTAATAAAATGCTATTTTGCTTCCTATTTTCTTTTTCACGTTTCAATAGTCTAATTTTTGGGTCTTTTAAAAAATAGGCAAATAACATGGGTCTTTTATTTTAATATAGCAAGCGATTAAAAAAAAAGACACTTACAAACATAACAAAATAAGTTATACTAATTAAGTTCATAGCACACATACTTTATTATTTATGAAAATGGCAAAAACAAAATCCGGCCCACATATCAAAAGGTAAAATGTCACAAATGCTCTCGTTATTAATATACGTTTAATATACCTTATATACATCCGATACATCTTTGATTGATACACTTGATATTATTTGATACATCTGATAACTTTTGATACACACCTAAACTATCTTAATACACATTATAATACTCCTAGTTACATTTGATTCTTCTTGGTGATACACTTGATGCCCCTTAGACCTTGATATTTTGATACACTTAAAGACTTTACTTATAAGTTTAATATACCGCTAATAAACTTGTTATGCTCAATTGGTACACTTAACAAATTTGATACGTTTGATGTACATGATATGTTTGATACACTTGATGCACTGCAGATACACTTAGTATTCTTCACTTATACATTTGATTGATTAAATACACTTGATATGTTTGAAGTCCTACTAATACACTTGATAAACTATTGATATACACTTGTAAACTTGATTCATATACTTGATAATGATTCACTTTAGTGATATGTTTTAATAATATATTGTTGATATACTTGATAATGATACACTAAATTACATCATTCATATACTTAATGATTATATGAATATTGTTGATGCACTGCAGATACACTTAGTATTCTTCACTTATACATTTGATTGATTAAATACACTTGATATGTTTGAAGTCCTACTAATACACTTGATAAACTATTGATATACACTTGTAAACTTGATTCATATACTTGATAATGATTCACTTTAGTGATATGTTTTAATAATATATTGTTGATATACTTGATAATGATACACTAAATTACATCATTCATATACTTAATGATACTCTAATGAACTGCATAAAATTTGAAAAAACAAAATCACATAGTAAGTTTATTAACCAACAAATATATATAATATAAGAATATCACAACACAAATATACAAAACTGAGACAAAGTAAAACCAAAACAAAATCAATGGTAAAAGAATAAAACAAAATCATTTGGAATCAGATTCAACTCAAAATACACAACGAATAAAGAAAAAAAATCACAAATGTAGTTAAATTACTCCAATTAACAACCATTATATTTCATATTGCAATTATTGTACTATTGATATTCTAAAATCAAGATTACAAGTAAAAGAATAAATAATTTTTATAGTATAAGAATAAACAAATAATTAGGACTTTAAAAGGTGTGAGAATAAATAATAAGTATGGCATTAAAAAGAGTAGGGGAAATAAGTTATTGAAGAGTAGTTTAGGAATAATAACAAATATAAGATGAAGAGTATTTTTATAAGTAAAAATATTGCTATATTTGCAAAATTCTAAAATAGTGTGCTATATTTGCTATATTATATTCTTAAAATGTTACCCTATGCAATTTTCCTAAAAAGATTAGAGTTTTAGGGTAGTTTAAAAAATAATTAGATTAATATTGTATTTAAAAAAAAACCATAGATCTGGTTTTAAAAATCAGATGTATTTAAAAAAAAAAAAAAAAAAGGGATGTCTCGTCTTGAAGACCAGACAAATACCCACTTGTGAAGCCCTCTAGAATCAATTTCCAAATTAATTTCCAGCCTTTCATGGTACTCGAGATTCTCACCTTTCATGTTACCTATGAATGTTTTGCCTCTATCATGGAGAGAATCTCTTCCATTGAAGGGTCTTTCATCCATTAATTTTCTTTTCTTCCCTTTTAAATCTTTCCATTCCCATCTTCTTCTTCCCCACCCTAAATCTTCTTCTTCATGTTTTATCTCCTCCAGTGAAGTTACAACGTAAATTAGTTTTCGTAAATTCTTTTCTTGTCCTTTAAAATCTCATTCGGTGAAGTTTTTTTCTTTATTTATTTTTTATTATCTTTATTATGTTAATTAATTGTTGGCTAGATTTATTTTAATTAATTGATAGTTAGATTTTTTTTAATTAATCGTTATTATTTTAATTAATTGTTAGTTAGATTTTGTTTAATTAATTGTTAGTTAGATTTTTTTAATTAATTGTTAGATAGATTTTGTTTAATTAATTCTTACCTAGATTTTATTGTCGTTATTTTGTTAATTAATTGTTAGTTAAATTTAAGAAGTTTAGATTTATGTTTAATTAATTAAAAATGTTTTGTTAAATTAAATTTTATCTTTAAATAATTAAAGATAATCTTGTTATAATTATTTTAATTGTTATTAGATTTTGTTAAATTTAAAAGGTTTGGATTTATGTTTAATTAATTAAACAAATTTTTGCAAATTTTTGTTAGTTTTGTTAAACATAATAGATTTTATTGTTAAATAATTAAAGACAATTATTGTTATTATAATTTCAATTGTGGTTAGATTTGGATAAATTTTAATTAATTGTTAGTTAGATTTTGTTTAATTAATTGTTATTATTTTTAATTAATTATTAGTTAGATTTTATTATTGTTATTATGTTAATTAATTGTTAGTTAGATTTTGTTTAATTAATTTTTATTATTTTAAATTGTTAGTTAGATTTTGTTTAATTAATTATTACTTAAATTTTATTATCGTTATTATGTTAATTAATTGTTAGTTAAATTTTGTTAAATTTAAGAGGTTTAGATTTATGTTTAATTAATTAAAAAAATTGTTAAATTTTGTTAATTTTGTTAAATTAGATTTTATCGTTAATTTTGTTATTAGATTTTGTTAAATTTAAAGGGTTTGGATTTATGTTTAATTAATTAAACAAATTTTTGTTTGTTTTTGTTAAACATAATAGATTTTGTTGTTAAATAATTAAAGATAATTATCGTTATTAGAATTTTAATTGTAGTTAGATTTGGTTAAATTTAAGAGGTTTAGATTGATGTTTTATTTTGGAAAATTTTTAAAAATAGCAAATTTTACAAAATATTTACAACATATAGCAAATTATATCACTGATAGTCATTGATATGTTATAGTGATAAAAGACTATCATTGATAGAATTCAAAATTTTACAGCTTGTAGATATTTTAATTTATTTTGCTATTTTTAAAAATGTCCATTTTATTTTTGCGTGTTTTTAATAATTTATACTAAATTTCTCGTAATTTTTTTTTTGTAGTTTTGTTGGGTTGAAGTAATATAAAAAAAAGGAAGAATCACCAACGATTGTAGAAAAAGTATAATTGTTTCTCAATTTGTAAGTTTATTTTCATTTAATATTGATCTACAATGTTATGATAGGAAAATTATTGAGCATATTATTTGTTGATCTATGATTTCATTTTGATATTAAAATTATGTTATATGCATATTACTCAATTATTTATGATTATGTAAATGTTAAAAAGATACCCTATTATTAAGTCAAATTCTATTATGCATAAATTTATTGTACAGAATGAAAAAATATATAAAAAAATTTATTTTATAATATATTGTTCATTTTTTAGAAAATGGCGGACAAAATTTTAGGATTTATGTTGTTTATGAATGGTAATATGATTGATGGTGTTGATGGAGTCGATTATGACCAACCAGCTTATGGAGGTTTTACCATAAGTGTGAACAGTGGAATTGTTTTTTAACAATTCATTGAAATTGTAGGATCATCAGTTGGTATAGATATACGCATAAATCATTTAGAAATTATATATAGACATTCAAATCTAACTCTCTTAGGGCTAATAAGATTTGTGACATTCCCTATACCAAATGAAAAGGCAATAAAAACTATGTTTTCAATTGAAATGCCAATCCCGAACATGGTGCATCTATATGTCAATGTAAGTAGAGTGAGTTTGGCTATAAACTTGAATTCTAAACCATTTGGTCAGTTAGAAGACTGCACTTAGGTTATTGACCCTAATTCTGAACCAGTTGCATTGCTGGTATATGACAATGAAGAAATTGTGGCTACTAATAAATATAGGGACTTTCGAACAGAAAGAGACGATGAGTTTGAAGAATTTGACTTTGATGGTTATGAACATGAATTATCATCAAATACATTCACTCATATAGATATGGATGTAATAGATAGTATTCGTGAGCACGACCCAATTGTAGCCCCCATGGTTGTTGACAATACATAACTGTATAAGAGAATGATATGTCAAGATAAAGAAACATTGCAACATATGGTAAAATATTTTGCCATTAAGAATCACGCACCATATAAAGTAGTGGAATCAACACCAACTATCTGGGCAATTCGATGTAAAAAGTGGACAGAAGGCTACAAGTGAAGGCTTTGTGCATCAAAGAAAAAATCATACGGTATGTTCAAGATAACTAAATTACCTAAGCAACACATATATTTTTGTTCCGAACTCAGTTAGAGTTATGTACAATTGGATTCTTCAATGATGGCCAGAGATTTTTGTGATGTTGTAAAAGAAAAACCATCGATCATCATTGCACAACTATTGTCTGACATCAAAAAGATATCATGTTCCTTATCATAGAGCATGAGATGGTAAAAGAAAAATGGTGGCCAAAGTGTTTGGTGACTAGGACGAATCATATAAACTTTTGTCCGAGTGGCTGTATATGGTTAAGCACATTAATCCTGGAACATGCGTGGAATGGAGAGTGTGTGACACAAACATTGAAGGGCATGTTATTCTCACTTCTGTATTTTGGGCATTTGGTCCTTGTATAGAAGCCTTCAATTGATGTCGGTCGGTTATTCAGATAAATGACACTCACTTATATGGTAAATATCGAGGCAAATTGCTAATAACCACATTCGTCGACTCAAATGGACATCTTCTCCCACTTGCATTTACCGTTGTAGATGAGAAGTCTGCAGATTCCTGGGGTGGTTTTTGCAGCACCTTAAAAAATTTGTATTCCATGATGAGGTATGTTTAGTTTAAGATCGATATGCTGACATTATATCAGTTGTAAACAATCCAACAAACGGATGGACAAAACCTCAGTGCCACCATAGGTTCTGTTTGCATCATATTGTTAGGAACTTCAATAAAAGATTTAAGTTTAATACATTGAAAAATTATATATATCGTGTCGGATGTCAATTTCAAATTCAAAAATTTAATAAAGCAATTGAAGACATCAGACGAATTAACAACTGTTTGAGCTTTTTTGATGACATTGATATTGAGCAATGGATCAAAGCATATGATGGCGGATTTAGGTATGGATGGATGACAACAAATCTATCAGAGTGCATGAATTGAGTCCTAAAAGAAGCTCTAATGTTGCTAATAAATGCTCTTGTCCAAGCAACATTCTATAAATGCGTCAATTATTTTGAAAAAAAAAAGAAGAAGAAATCAGAGTTTCGTTGGAGCGTCGAGATAAATACACCAGATAATAATTTTTAACACGCAATTAGTTTTAATTAATTTTGTCTATGGTATTAAGTGAAGTCACTTTGCAGGTACGCCTTTGATAAAATCTTGAACTGGGCTGCAAGATCTAGTAAATATGAGGTTCAGTCATATGATCGACATGAAGGCGTGTTTCATGTGAAAATCGGACATTATAGCCTTAATGCTAAAGGAGGAAATGTCTAAATATTAAGGTTGAATGCTTCAGAACAATACTATTTCTGTAATAAATGGCAAGCTTTTGGCATATCATGCTTGCATTTTATGGCAGTCTGTTCACAATTTAACATGAACTACAAAGATTTCATTAAGGACTACTACAAACTTTTAACGTATGTTTCGTGTTCCTCTCCTTAATTTCAGTCTGTACCACATAAAGATTACTGGATCACACTTGTTATGCCTATCTTATATCCTGACTCATCATTGTTGAGAAAACTTGGTCGACCGAAGAGTTCATGATATCATAATGAGATGGATTGGAGGGAACCGAGTGCTCAAGTACAATGTGGATTTTATGGTCAACGAGGTCACAATCAAATGAATTGTCCTTTGCTACATAGATGGGCATTGGACAATTAAGAAATTGTGTACTTAGTTTTTTTTTTCTATGTGTACCAAGTGGCTCGCTAAACTTATTTTCTATGTAGCATTTTTTGTTGTACCTACTTATTTACTTTCTAATTAATATTTTTTGTGTAGATTATGACTTTAAATCCAGGACCGATTGTTCCTAATATTTTGTATGATCAATCTTTTCATCGATCTTCAATTGTGTGGGATGATAAAACGATAGATGAGTTGGGTTTTATACGTAGATAGGCGGTAGTCTAACACAATATTCCACTTCACCATAACATATTGCCTCTACTCCAAGCATCTGGATTTTATGGGGTGGCTAGATTGGGTTTCATCCAATTAGATTGACACTTTATTACTGCACTAGTTGAGAGATGGAGATTGAAGACACATACATTTCATATGCCCACTGGAGACTGCACTATCACCTTGCAGGACGTAGACGTATTGTTAAGGATGCTTGTCGATGGGAAATCTATTATCAGACAAGTACTTGAAGACTGAATAAATTTATGTCAGATGTTACTTGGTGTGGTCCCATATGCTAATAAAATAAAGGGATCAAGGTTAAGTCTCATGTGGTTAGCAACACAATTTCCAAAACTTGATGATGATGCAGAAGGGGAAATCATCATCAAATATGCAGGAGCATACATTTTACAATTTATGGGTGGAAGTCTATTTTCTAATAAATCAGGTTGTTTTGTGCATTTGATGTTCCTGCCATTATTGAGTGATTTACATGAGGTGAGTCGATACCCATGGGGTGGAGTGTGCTTGGTATGGTTGTATAGACAACTATGCAAAGCATTGAAGCGAGATGTTTGTGACATTGTTGGTTCATTAATACTTCTTCAAATATGGGCTTGGAAACAATTTTTCACAATAGCTCCACAACTTAGACATGCAAACGATCATCTAATACCTGGACGAGCACATGGTTCACGGTACAATATTTTATTTTAATTTATATCAAACAATAATTTAATACTAGATGAGTGATATAATTCATTCAAAATCTATAATATTACTTTATTAATACAGATGGAGAGACCAATTTTGTGTAACTAGATCAACTACTCATGTAGTTAGTTAGTATAGGTACATGTTCGACCTTCTTCAACGTGATCAGGTACGTCGATATTGAAATTTTAGTTTCTTTATATATTATTAAACATATATTTATTTATTTTTAATATAATGTGTGATGTTTCATATTATTTGGGGAGCCTTACAAAAATGTGATTGATAATTTATCAAATTTTTGTAAGAACGGTCAAGATATATGGCGGACCATCAGTCCTCTCATATGTTTTCATATTGGTAAGTGGCATCAACCTGATAGGATGCTCAGACAGTTCGGTCTTAAACAAAATATCCCAGTAGAATGCAATACTAAACCACTTCTCTACATAACATTAATTTGAGATTGACAGATTGGTCAGATAGAGTTGTACATTTAGTAGTACGATGGCGGTCTCGTAGAAAATTTAAGGCAAGAGGAGTTTTGATTAAGCAATTTGATATGGATGTGACTTAAGAATACATCCATTGGTATAATAATATAACAAAGCTCTACATCACTCGACTAGGAGCGGCCGTAGGTCATCTGGTGCATATTCAAATACTGAATAATTACTTAAATTATTTACTCATTTAATATTTCTATTTTTTTTTTACAATTCACAGAGATTGAACAACGCAAGACTTCGTGATGTTGCAAATGATCCACAAGAAGTCCTTGGTATATGTAATAATAATGAGTGGTACATGGAGAAGATACATAATATGTACAATCTACTATTGTACCCTCCACCAGTTCATAGGAGACGTGTCCAAGTGGAAAAAGCTGAACTCGATGAAGTTTTCCATAATGTGGAAGAAGTGCCTCCTATGACACTATCATAGAGCCAAGCTGGTTATGGTACTCCAATGATGATGATGCAAAAATTTGGAGCAGGATATTGTGATTCTGAGATCGGTACAAGAAATTATGATTCAGGGGTCAGTCCATTATCTTCATACATGAATGCTGGTCCATCAACTTCTTACATGCATGGACACGATCGTGGCCATGGAAAACATAATGAATATATGTATTATGAAGCACTCTGTAGAGGTATTAGATCAACAAGAGTACCAACAAGAACCAGAGAACCAAGAGGAGCCAGAACAACATAGAGTTCAGAGTCGATGACGACAACCAACTCGAAATCGACAACGTTTGGGTTGCGGAACACATTGATATTTTTTAATCTTTTAATGAATGTAATTTGGTTATTAAAAAATATTTTAATTTACATTTAATTTGTATCAATTACGGTCATTATTAAAAAAATGATTCAAAATTTATTTTTAATAATAAAAAATACAACTATAATTTTTCATAAAATTAGTGATATTAAAAGAGAGAGAACATGAAATTTAAATTACTAGAAATTTAAATTTAAAAAGAAAAAAGAAAAAAGAGAAAACCGAGAGAGAAAAGACTATGACTTGGGTTGAACCCAAGACATAAGAGAGAGAAAAAAAACTACAATTTTGTATAAATATTTTAATATCTACAATATTTCAATAATTGTCTTTAAAAACTACATTATTCATTCAAATTTGCCTACGAAGAATGTGATAGAAATACCAAAAATTTCTGTCATTAATTGGCATCCAACATTTACTATATTTAGAAAATCATCGTTTGTTGGTATTCTTTATTTTAATTGATGGAGAAATCTAGACGATTTTTTAAAAAAATTTGTTGGTATCCAAATTTAAATCATTTTTTTCATCATTTTTTTAAAGATTTTTTTTGTACGCTTAGATTTTGATATTTTTTGGTAGACAATCCATTTTTTATATTTGGTACGAACCAAATAACAGTTTGAAAAAAAATTACAGAAAAAAAATCGCAGAAAAAAGACGATGAAGACGAAACCCATAATATTTTTATAAAAAATGGTCAGTTTCATGGCTTTTTACATTTTGTTACACGACCCGTAAATAATTTGTCAGTTTGTTATATTTATGAAAATTAACTCTAATTTTACTTAATTTTTTTTTCTTTTAATTTCTAAATTTAATATAGTTATCAAAATTAACCAAAATATTTATAAATACAATAAAATATCATTAATAGATACTTGTAGATATTGATGGACTTGGTCTATCACTATTTATAAACCATAAAATTTTGGTACAGATTTGTGTTTTAAAACGATTTTTCTTTTCAAAATTAATTTTCTTTTATCAAAATTATAAAATAATAACAGTAGAAAAATAGTGAATGTGTATATTTAAAAAAAAAAAGGAAAATTGTATTGAGTAGCACAATACAATCATGTATTAGCAATATTATCACCAACTTTTCCAATTTTGCAAATATAGCAATTTTGATATTTTCTGTTTTAATTTTTTTCATTATTCCAAAAATACCTTTCTCTAACCTTCCACTATTTTCTCTTCCTCTTCCTCCTTCGTCACTTTTTCGTTTTCCTTTTTGTTTTCTTTTTCGTTCTATTTTTTATCGATCTTCCTCTTCCTCTTCCTCTTCCTCTTCCGTTTCGTTTTCCTTTTCTTTCTCTTTTTCTTTCTATTTTTATCAATCTTTCTCTTCGTCTTAGTCGTTTTCTCCAATCTCCACCGTTATGTCTATTCATTACGTCTCTTCTCCTAAGATCCTCTTCTCCACCATTCTTGTTCAGGTATGTATTTCTTCCTATATTATTTTTTAATGCCCTTATTTTCTTTCTTTTTTGAATCGATCATCATCTTTTCTTTCTTTTTATATGAATTGATTATCATCTATCATAAATTAAGGCTACAATTTGTTCTTTCTCATCTCTTTTATTTGTTTTTTTATTTGTTCCTCATCTCTTTTACTGAATGGGCATTGCAGAGATTGGTTTTGTTTTTTTTTTTTAATTTTTATCAGTTTTTTACGTCAGTGATTTGATGTACTTATATTATATGTATCAGTTTGCTAATACACTTACTACGTGTTTTTTATTCTCTCAAAATGAATGCAGTTCATTGTCGTTATGGTTAAGTTTGCAGTCAATGTATTTCATAGTGGTCAATGAGATGAGCAACAATGCTATGTGGATTACAAAACAAATTGTGTTTTGGTTGATGGAGTGATATCATCATTTGATTCTTT
>JBBPDI010000023.1:20538483-20569389 GCA_037974545.1 Cucumis variabilis | reverse complement strand
ATCTATGAGAGGTTGGGGGCCCTTGTTCAAGACTTGAATTCAGTTCTTAAGGGAACAACCTATCTACTAACCCTAAGGAATGAATTATGTCTTGCACCTTATGTTCTTAGCCATCCATCCGGTCTTACCCTTGAAATGGGAGGCTTATTGGGCTAGCACTGCTGAGTTGCCCTCACCTATGTAGATCTAAGGATAATTGCATTTAAATAGAAGTTCATAGCTAGCTCAAGATTAAGACTAAGTTATAAAGGTCAACAATAATCGAAATAGTCAGTTTTATATAGTCAATGATGTTATAACCTAAAAATGACTATTTTATGGTTCTAGTCTTATGTAAACTCTTTACATAGAATGCCCCCACTTCCATGTCTCTACACGAACGATTCAAGATCACATTGTTTGTATTAACTACAAAGCGAGTTGCATTCATAGTGTTCCTAGAATAAGACGTCCAACCTTATGCATACGCTATAGACTATTTGGGCTATATACTCGAACTTGATCCATATTTATGTGTCTACATAAAGTTCAAGTCCACACTAGATAGCCTTAGGGTCTTAGTTTATTGAATTCAAGATTATAGTATTCTATTTTCACTAATAAGTCGTCAAAAAACCACTTTATTGAACAAAATGTAGTTTAAACTACAAACTATGAGTTTTAGGACATAAACTCCAATAGTTACATGACAAGGCTGCAATCGGCACTGAGATGATTAGGGAATAGAAGTTTTCCGTTGAAAGTTGCCTATAAAAGGACTTCATCACTACCAAGCAATGTATGCCTTATTGCACCAAACCCTAAAGAGTGGCGAAAAGGAGTAGCTTTTATGCCATCTGTAAAAAATTCTTCTTCTTCTTTTCCCTTCAGTTTATGAGTGAGAGCTTAGAGTTAGAGTAGAGAAGATTCCACCATTTTCCTTCCCCAAACTTGTAATATTCCTTCTCTTTACTTTCCATCTTTATATTTCTTTGTGATGATTGTTATTGTTCATATTATATATTGGCCTACATTCTTTGATACATTACATGTTTATACCCTTTTCAATCCAACATTCCTTTAATACATGTCATGTTTATGCCTTGTAGTTTAGTCTTGTGATAAGTTCTTGATAAGAAGTTTAGCTTATAAAGCTTATCTCATTAGTTGAGCTATATTCATCTCTTGACCAATGTATATCGTCAACTGCTCGAGAGAGTAAATAGCAAGAATAAATCTAATGCACACAAGGAGGATTTTGGAGACAAACTCCACCTTGGCAAGATAGTTTCCATCACTTGTGTCCCAAAAGGAAAACAAGCGTGGGTACTTGACATCGATAGGTTGTCATCGTTAGAAGAGAGTGCTACAAGTCTTGTGAGTAAACACTTTTAGATAAATATCACTTAACCAAGCTTTATCATTTGCATCTCGAAGGGTGAGCAAGTGTAGCGTTTAAGGCACTGAGAGGTGCTCACCTTAATCATAAGTTAGTTAACTGATCTCTATCGCGTCGAGGCTGTCGCATAGCCTAATCACCTACTAGCGCAGAGACTTTCCTTCACTCTTTCTCTACATAAGTTAGTTCATATATCCATCTCACCACCATTCTTATCCCCTTTTACAGATTCTCTAGTGTAGATAGTAGATTTAGCTTAGATTCATACATCTACTTTATACTGTATAGATTGTTATTTTATACCACCTAGATGAAAAGTCAGCCATAGACTTAAGCTTTTATATTAATTCCTTATGTTCAACCTTGAATTACCCCCAAAACCTATTGTTTCACTTACATTGGACAATCAATAGGAAAACTTGTACTGTGCGAGGATTTAGTAATTACGCAAGGATTAGAGACATAGTGAGCATCACATGTAGTGACCATGTGTCTCGCCGTGTAGAAGGCTTGCGATATGCATTTAACATATACAATTTCATCGTGCAATCCTAAAGACTATGAACGAAACTATAATATTGAATAGACAACATTAACCACAACATTAAATCCCAAAACAAAAGTTTCCTCACCAAGATCCTCATCTCGATCGACTTGCAAGAGTGATCGCCACAAACTGGTCATTAGTAGAAAATCATCCTTTGAAAAAGTGACAACCTTCAACACAGAAGCTCATTGATTCAACTCTCTTCATGTCTACAAATAGTCCAAAAATTGTTCTGTTGAACATCTCTAAATGATGTTGTCACACGCCGCCCAGAGCACCTGCTTTCTTGGCTCGAGATGTGGCATGAAATCAACCAACGTCATTTTCCTTTTCTAAACAACACCAATTGACCCTGACTACAAATCCTTAAACGTGCTAAATAACTTGAGCAAAATAAAACATACGCAATAGAAAGTAGAAGAACATAACTAACATAAACTTCTTTACATAAACCAAAACAAGTTTAGGCTAAATGCCATTATATCCAGACTATCCTTTTTATAACCAAACAGAAACTACAACTATGCTTAACCTCTTAACAAAACCTATGTACATAAGATGGGTAAGCCTAAGTACTAACTAACAATAATAAACCTATTCTTAACATTTGCACAGCAGATTTGAAAAGAACGATTAGGCTTGCAGATCACGACATCTACCAGGAAAGTGGGGAAAACATTTGGATAGAGTGAGCTAAATAGCCTAGTAAGTGATGATTTTATAAAACATATTTAAAACAAACTCACTTTAATCTTTTTCATAAAACTTACTTAATTATAAAATCTTTATAATTTCTAGAAACTAAACTCTTTTTTGTCTTTCAAATCTACTTTATATTTCAAATAATTTTTTCTCTCTGAATACTTTATACCCAGGAAACTCGGTCATGGTAGTAGCTAGCTCGACCTATGGTGTCTGATCTATTTTCTCGGTCAAAATAGCAAAGCGTTGATCATACTATCTTGCCTGAACTCAGTGGTAGCGACTAAGTGGTTGGCTCAACCCTTTATCCCTGAATTTATGTGCACATTGATCGTCGAGAACTTGATATATAGAGTACCATGGTTTTCTCTTTAAACCATTCTCATTAAACTCATGTTTTTCAAATATCTTTCTAAAATGGTAAACTTTACTATATCGTAAGTTAAACATACTCGTAACAACATGGCTTACAATATTAATAGGCTTAACCATAAATACATGCTTTGGAGTTATTTCTAAATAACATACTTTAACACTTCTTAAAACATACTCGTAAATCAATAAACTCAAACATTCATACATCAAAGTATGCGTCAAAACATTTGATGAATGATAAGATTTATAAATTAATTTAAACTCATTTTATCACTCACAACTCGAAGCTCAAACCATTGGTCCGTAGACTTGCCCGATATCCTCTTGTCTTGAAATAATGGAAAATAACTCTAATTGATTCAATTTACCATGAAAACCTCAAAACTTTGTTTAAAATTTTTCAAAAGAAAAAACAACCCCAAAACACCCATTTGGCATGGTTGGTACGCAGGGGGTGGGCGGTAGAGGCTGCACGTGTGTGCATGGTATGGGCAGGTTAGCCGCGGGCTAACATCGCAAGGGGCGTTCCCCACGCACTCCTCACGTATCATCAGGCCATCTCGCGCGAGCCCAATGCCTTTTGCATGGCCTTCACACACGCAGGGCTTGTTAAGTGTTTCCTTGGCCACATGTGTCCTTGCATGTCTTAGGCGTCCAACTCAACCCAAAACATCACACTAACCTCTCTTAACTAAAAAATTATGCCCAACTTGCCTAACAAACTCCTGACATTCGGACAAAAACCTCTTTTACTCAGAAACTCAAATTTGGCCAGAACCTTGCTTATAGTTTAGAGCTTTATAACTTAAAATCCAGACCTCAAATGAAAATACTTTCTCTAAATTGTCTTAAATATCTTACCTCAAATATTCAGGCAAAAAATCTTCGTGATGAACTCTGTAGCTCTTGGAAGTGAATACTACTCAGATTTCTCTCGAGAATGACCTTTCTCTCCTCTCTCTACTCAAACTTAACCTTCCCTTTTTTGAATTCATTCAGAAGGCCCAACTTAAAAAATAGACTTAATTTATAAATGTTTAAGACCAAATTTAGCCAAAACGCATGAGTGTTTTGGGAGAAATGTTCATCTAAAGTGACCTATTTATACTGAAGCTTGTATGAATCTTTATTGACACCTCATACAACCAAAATTTAACCTATGCATGCACATGACACCTATAATCCACTTAACCAACTCACCTCTTTTGTATTTTGCCTAACCAAAATGCCAAAGTGTCAAGGACATGCCAAAACGTAAAGCCAAATACCTAGCTAACCTCTAAGCCTTTCGCATAGCCTTCTTGCCTAGCAAAGCCAATTTGCCAACACATTTGGAGGTTATCTTAACCCTCTCGTCCACACATCACCACATTAATCTTGCCGCCTAAAAAGCTTTCTTCTCGTCCAAATAACCTCTTTAGAGGACATTTGGCTGCCCACCAAGGCCAAACACCTAGGTCATGGAGTTGGCAAAAAAAATTTCCTCTTTTCTACTTAACTTTTTCTTTTCTTTTAAACCATTACCTCTTAATTTTTCTACTTTCCACCTAGACACGCTTACCAAGTTACTTCTTAAGCTTATTTTCTCATCTTTATTTCACTTTAAACTAATCCATTCAAGCTCTTCTGAAGATCCAAGATCAATAGGGTTTGGGGGTTACAGATGTGGGTTAGTTTATTCAACACTACCTTGTTTGCATTTGCAATGTGAGTCATGCTTGTTTCTTGAATAGAAAGTTGATCAACCACAGGTATTTCAAAACGAGTTTCCATTTTAACTTAGTTCTATATATCATGAATAAAGTTTCCATCAATTACATATCTTCAATAAAAAACAATAGAAATTAGTAAAAACATTATGTTTTTTCTCTCACCAGAATGTGTTAGCTAATAGAAGTCTCACTAGTCTCGCTATGCTCGCTCATAAATGTCTCACTAGGCTTGCTCATAAGTATCTCACTAGTGTAGCTTATAAGTGTCTAGTTAAATAATCTTATGTTTGTCTCGCTAGGATTGCTTATAACTCTCTAACTCATAATTGTCTTGGTTTGTATCACAGAGTATTGCCATAATGTCTCTTGCTTACATTCACTAAACCATCAACGTTATTCGTCTTGAAACTCAATGCTACAGACTAGAATCCAACAAATTGAACAATCTACATACGCCATGCAAAAAAAAAAAAAAAAACTTAAAACTCAATCTTAGTCACAAACGACATGAAGATTAAAAGGACCTACGAAAATATTTAACTTGTAGAAAGTAGGAGTAAGGAAAATTTGGAAATGAATTTATGGATTTCAAACGAAATGTGATGGTTGTACAATGGAAGGCCGAGGATGAGTGAAACAACGAAACCATTAATTGTGAAGTGTAATTGTTTAGGGGGCTTTCGAGTTTCATTTAGTAAAAGGTTAGGACAAAGCGGTAATTTCACATTTCTTATAATGTAAGCCAATGATCGATTGAGATTATTTATACTATATATACAAGCCTGGAAGTGGAAAAAACTTTTTCTCTCCCTTATGCTCTTGCTTTTAGTTTTGTTTTTCAATTCTCTTTTGGTTTCATTGTAAGTTTGTATTAAATTTCATTTTTATGACAATTAATTGTCGTTTTTATATTTAAATAATTGAATATTAAATATTGATGTGATTTCATTTTCAATGAATTGGTTAAATGATCAATTAGAAAATGATTCCCCTTAACCCACATTCATCTCTTTGCCTATTTCAATTAATTCTAATTTTTAAATAATTAGTAGGTTTGATTTATTTCTTGTGATGTGGAGAAGTTTTAAGGATTTTTTTTTGTAAAAGAAAATGGAGAAATTTTACATTGAGGAGAAAGAAATTAATTTCAATATTAAATATTGCAATGCGTCATTATTATTATTATTATTATTTTGCAATGGAGAAGTTTTAAGGTTTTTTTTCTTTTTGAAAAATGGTGAAATTTTAATTTTTTGTTTCTTTGAAAATGGTGAAATTTTATGTTAAGAAGGAAATAAAAGGATTTCATTGTTTCGGTGATGTGGAATAGTTTTAGGTTGAAGGATTTTTTTTTTTAAAAAAGTATTTTAGACCATTTAGTTTCCCATCATTTATTTCTAGACCATTTAGTTTTCTATAATTTATTTCTTCCTTAACTACATTTATATTTCTCTCTCTACAAAATATCTCTCGTGCTCACAACAATAAGCTATGACAAGTTTGATGTCCAACAATGTTGTTGTAGTTTGATTTCAGAGATAGGAGAGGGTTGGAAAGAAAAAACAAAAGGTGGGATTGAGCATATCTTAATCAAGTATATGCGTAAAAAATAAAATGTTTGCTATCAAACATTAGTTGGTGATAGTAGAATTGATTAAGAAGCAATCAACTATGCATGCAACAAAAGTTGGGAAAGTTCTTTTCCACCAAAATTCATGGAAAGATCAACTTTGAAGTATAACTCAATTACTACAATCATTGGAATTTTAAATCTCTTCCTCGTGAACATAAATGAAGATCAAAATGTTAAGTCTGTCACAGGTAAATTTGGATATTATAAAGAGATAATTTTTGCTTTTTTTTTCGTGCTCCTATTATTATATTATTATTAAACTAAACTCTTTATATAGTTATATTCCAGTCAAGAATCCTTGAATTTCTCATATATTTTTGTGTGTGTTTTTATAGGTGTAAATAAGAACAATATTTATTTGATTCAGTTACATAAATTTTGCCACAAATCAATAATTTGTTTTGTGTTTATCATATTATATCATTTTAAGTTTAATATATGACTCTTATCAACCATAAAAGAAAAATGTATGTGCTATACATTATTTCCAAATATTGATATATTAAACTTAAACCCTAAACCCTATATATATAAGAGTTTATTGAACTTGTATAAATGAAAACACTTTATTTTTATATGAAGAAATAATTAAAAAATTGCTAAAACGTTAGTATATAACATTTCTTCGATACTTGATAACAGTAGCGTATCCAGATTAAAAAAAAATGGTTGTAGTAGATGAGATTCGAACCTATAACTTTGAAATTATTAAGAGGGGGACACAACCACTGTATCAAAAATATAATATAATAAATTAAAACATTATTTAATATATATTGTAATTTAACACTTTAAAATTAATATTAAAATACAAAAATCGAAAATGTGAAGGGCCTGCCCCAATCCCTTAACAGATCCTGATAACTATGATCTTTATAAAAAAAAATATAATCTAATTAATTTTTTTAATGCATTTACTTTCGTATTTATGCACGTGTCTAATACCACTATTTTAAAAAATGGATCTATCTTACATATTGGGCGGGACGGGTGAATCATCCGGGCAAATTTCGTAGAACAAAGGTGCAGACGACTAATTGAATCTCTAAAATCTACGCTGAGGTCACTTTCGCCCTACATTTCAAGAGATTGATATACCACTATACATTGAAACGAAAAGAAGCTGGGTATAATTTTAGGATTTGCAATGGACTTTACAAATAGAAAAAAAATCCTGAACAAACAGGATTAGGCTGTGCCGGTGGAGGACGATAGAAGAATGCAATGCTCCTGCCTTTCCTGGGCCTCAAATCCGAAACTCGGCCCTTCCTTTTCTAAATCGAAGCTATCATCAATTAACCAAGCAGAAGCCGTCGATTTTACTGGCAGAATTCCTCTGCCTTCTCATGTTAAAGCCATCACCAGCATCTCCAACCCCTTCGTTAAGCACTGCGTCAAACTTCGTTTCAGTTCCTCTTATCGCCATTTCCATGGCTCCGTCGTTGTTGTTGGAGCTACTCCAATAAGGTTGTCTCTTATTCTGTTACTTTGCCCTCAATTTTTCTGGGTTCTGCTCATGGCTGTGTTCCTGATTGGAAAATCAAATTAGTGTATGCCGGCTTGTATTTTTTTTAAAATTCTTTTTATCCTATAATTTCATCAGCTCTCGAGCAAGGGATTCTAAACCCTTGAGTTTCTTTTGCAAATCTATCATATGGGTTAAATAATTTTCTAACATGGCTCATTAGTACTTCTCCTCTCATCCATATTATTCTTATTGCGCATAAAAAAGTTGCGTCTGGTGTTTTGGTGGTGAATATTCTGAAGAATCGAGTTCTTGGAATCAGCAAGCTTGTGACTTAATATTGTGGAAGCACCCTTAGGTGAGTTTGGCCCAAGGAGTTGAGAAACAGGAATAATGAAGTAGGAGTTCTCAACTCCACACCTTGTTTGGCTCAAGGAGTTGGTGGGTCTTGCCACTACAAAACACCAATTTATATCTTTTACATTGTAGGTCGAGGAGTTCACAAGTCTCTATATATCAAAACTCCTTACTCTTCATTATTTAATTTTAAGTTTTATCTACAGTTGTATTTGCTTGTGACTGTTCTCTAAGTGAACCACGATAAAGTTTCTGTTCTTTGAACTTTGGAAACTCGATGTTGATTTCAAAAATAATAAATTGTTGGAGCCATGTAGAATTTGTGCTTTCCTGCTCCGTTTAATCTATTGGTTTCTCTCTCCATGGTTGGGGAGGAAGAGAATCCTATTCCAGTATTGTGTGGATGCTTGTATTGTACGTATTGCAGTTCATTTCTAGTTAGCGTTGTTGAAAGTTTATGTGTGGTCTACTGGTTTGTTATTTAAATTTATTCTTAGAATTAGAATATAATCTAAAATAAAATAATGTAATCTGCATATTTTAGTTCACTGTTTTTGGAGAAACTTTATCTCATGATCTCCCCATGAGATAGTTTACTAAAACTTTCACATGAGATTAGATCTCTCTCCCCTTGGATCTTAGGAGTTCTAATTCTATCTTGTATCAGTTAATCTTTTTGAAGCAATCATTCTTTGTGGTAAAATGTTTTGCTCAACATCATTTGGGTTTGTATGCATTGACATCTAATTTAAGTCTTTATAGGGAAATTTGCAAGTTTCAAGAGTCTCTGCATGGTGTAACTTGTACATTGGAGTGCTTACTTCTGCTAGATGAGGTTGAGGTTCCTGAAGGACTAGTTAATTTAACTGTTCGTATTGTGAGGGTGAGCTCAGCTGTGATAAAAAAGCTTTCTGGCTTGCAATCAACAGAATCCATTGATGCAATTGCCCTCATGAGAATGCCTCCCAGTTTTTGTAGTGTAGATGGCAATGAAAAAGAAGTAGATTTTAAAAGATGGTTTCCATCTCCACATCGAATATTAGTCCTTGAGGGAATCCAGGTATTTCTTCATTTGGTGTTGAACGAAATCTTGTAAGTTGTAATTTGCTGCATCTGATTTCCTGTTTCTATGTTGTTGCAAAATACATATATAATTATGATTTCCTCCATTTCATTTTATCCTTACTACTTGGATGATTTTTCTAACTTTTGCTACCACTGGCACATTGTGATATGTCACTGTGCTGTCATTTACATTGTAATAGTTTTTCTGGACTCACATATAAAGAGTGAATGAGCAGTGCTCCTCCTAACCTATGGTGCTTTGATGGTGACTTTTATGCTTAGCTTTTGATGTTGTAAACTGTTACTGGTACAGTTACATATATTAATTCAGTATTCATTTTGCTTGTTACAGGATCCAGGCAATCTTGGTACGTTAATCAGGTCTGCTTTGGCCTTCAAATGGGTAAGGAAAAATTCCACAGATTATTATTATCCTCAATTCTCTAACCTCCCCTCCCCCGTGCTTTTTTTAAAAGGAGACAGCCTCTTTATAATATTAATATAATAATAATGAGACAAAAGCTCATAGTACAAGAGAATTATTCAATGAGCATGTAACCATAGATCAGGGGAGACACCTAGGCATCTCAACTAGGTTGACACCCCCATAGCATCCTCATCATATCCAACGAAGCTAAAACCCATAACAAAGGAGTAATGCCTAGAGGAAAAATAAACAAAAAGAGGTACAGACAAATACAAATACAAATACAAATACAAGACTAAACATCCTTCTAAATAAAAGGCGACCAAAAACTCGCACCGAGACAAGCTCGAGATCATTGGAGAAAGAACACCACGAGGAGGCTGAAAAGTGGTGACTCCACTGGGGACTTATGCTAAGAAGCTTGCACTGAAAATATCTCTGGAATCTTCCCTAGCATAATTCTGACAATAATACAAAACAGTTGAGAAAAATCAAGCAGGAGCTGTAAAGAGTCACCAGTGACAGCATAAGTGCAGTCTGAAGGGGATAAACAGTGACTAAAAACGAAATTCCAAACAAAGATCCACAACTTTTATTCAGAGCATAAGTGCTTGTTGGCTTTCTGTTTTAACTAAAATTCACACGGGAGAAATTTCTCTGTCATGTGTTAATGTTCTTTTTCTGTTAGCATTTTTCTTTTGGGAAACACGTTTTATAGATTTAGATCTCCTCAATAAGTTTAAAGAACCCTTCTTTGAACTGATAAATGCTTATAGCATAACTTTCTAGTTTGAAATTTTGATAGGCCTCCAATTGTAAAAGTGTGTACATGTAAGTATAAGATGGTGAGTGAAAAAACGTGACAGAATGTTTGTTATATATGGGCCCTCTAAGAATATTGTTTTTTTTTTAGGAGGAAACAAGGTGAGAGAGCAAAGCTCAAACAACAGAAAATTATTAATAAAAGATGGAAGTACAGAGGACTGGAGGAGAGCCCAAAGAACATTAGTTGAGAAAAGCTTGGAAATTTAAAGCTATGGTGTGAGCTTTATAGTCTTTAAAGAATTTGTGTCTACTACACCAAACGCCCATGTAATTACAACAATCTTTCCAAAGGTTTAGGAGGCTTTTTTGTTTGCCTTTGAAGAATATTGTTAGTCAAGGGACTTACAGTTTGAGGCTTTTTATATACTGTTTTGCTGAGACGGGTGAGAATCCTTTTGGCTATCATTTGCCTTTGGATACACTTAATGAGAATTGAGGAGACAGGGGAGCTCTTGAATCTTCCCCACTACTTTTTTATTAAATGAATTAATGCTAAGGCCTATCAGTTTTGGTCTCAAAACAAGAAAAATGGAAGGAAGAGTTGTAATGTTTGAAGAGAATGACAGAGATAGGTTTGAAGTGCTGAGTTGAAAATTGTTTCTCGATTCTCTAAAGCCGGGGAGAGGTAGATGGCTATAGAGCAGATGGATCTCCAATTTTCGCTCTGTTAGACCTTCAATTGTGTTGCAATACACAGTAGAAGAAAGAAGAAAGAAGAAGAAAGAAATTGCATGTGTTATTGAGGGTGAGGGCAAACCATGTGTTAGTGGGAGTGAGGGTATTATGAGTGAGGATCATGGTGGTGGTGGGGACCATAGTCAGTTAGAGGAAAGAGGAAGTTAAATATGCCAAGTTTGGGAAGGAGAGTTCAGTTTTTTGGGCAGTTTTTTCTGCACTCTTCCTTGAGAGAGAGGATAGGTTGAGAGGGTGTCTTTTTACTTTTGTGTTAGTTTTTTGTATGTTTGAATTCAGAATTGTTGTTCACAATTCTACTTTGTAAACGTTGAAGTAAGTTGAATTAAATTAGAACACAAGTACTACGTGTTCTATCACGCTGTTATGGCCTTATGGGAGGAGATGAAGGCAATCATGAATCAAATAGAGGATTGGATGAACTTGGAGAGATGGCAAACTTCTTAAGAGAGTACTGATAATGGGAAGAAAGTGATGGAAAAAGAATCGATTAAGCCTGAACCATCATGGGTTGGTCTAGTAGTAAAAAGGGAGACATAGTCTCAATAACTAACTAAGAGGTCATGGGTTCAATCCATGGTGGCTAACCTTCGAGATTAGTTGAGGTGCGCATAAGCTGGTCCGGATATGTTGAGAATCAATTGTTGGAGAGAGACAAGTTGTATGTAGTTTTGTTGTGCTTGGAAGAGGAGGCATTGGATTGGTACAAGTTGGAGGGGATCTAAAGCTCATGGAAGTTTGGATGAATTTTGAAAGCTCCAATTTTGACTATGGTGATGGAGATAAGTATGCATGGTTGATGAAGCTTCTACAAGAGTTCATTGTACCTGAGAATTGCTAGAGATTTTAGCAATGTTAGGCTTGTTTGGAAGACATTAATGATGGAGGCTTGGAGAGTAAGTTTGTGTAAGGACCCTAGATAGGAAAATAGTCGATTATTAGTAGAAGTGAATATGATTATTAGTGGGGGTATATTAGTAAATAGTTAGTAAGTTAGGTCTTTCTATAAATAGTAGGAGAGGGGATGGGGAGAGGTGTGAAATTTTTTGTAGTGGGATTAACCTGGGGAGAGTCTAGCCCTCGAAACGCTAGGCTACTTTGTTACTTGTTCTCGTGGTTATTCTAAAATATATTTCATATATTTTGATATTTGGTTTGTTCTTTAACATTTCTTGAGTTCATTCTTCGTTCTTGTGTTGGGTGGGATCCTAACAAATTGGTATCAAATGCATTCTTTCTTGGATATTTTTGTTTGGCAATTGGGGGTGAACCATGGACTTGGGTGCAAAAGCTTAAATAGTCTGCCGATTGCAAATGTAAGGTGACTAAGAGAGGATAAACTCCATGGACATGGGGAGTAGATGCAGAAATGGAGTGCAGATTGCAAGGCGGAAAGAATTGAAATAGAAGTACAGGAGAAGTCGTAAGAAATAGAGGGAGAAACTTGATGAACAACCATCAGAAGTATAGAGGGACGCTAGATCATTGCAACAAAAGCTTATTGAATCGGTGTAAAGAGATAAAGAAAGAGAGAAACAGAAACTTATAGAAATCAAAGCTGGTAAAGAAGAATCGGCAAAGTAAATTCTCCACCACAGTGGCATTCCTCTTCGGCCTCGAACGATACTATGCGGCTGTCGGAGTACGCGATGATGAGGCGAAGATTAATAATGCCCCAATGTTCCTAAGAGATGCTGCACAATTATGGTGGCGTCGACGTTACGTTGACCAAAACGGGAATGCTGGAACGTGCTGGAACATTCTAGAAGGCTACTATGATGGTCAGAAGCGTCATGAAAAGTCTATTCCACTCTAGAATGTTCTAGGCTTCCTTGTAATGTACTAAATATGCTTGTATCCTCTAGAATCTTCCTTGGGCAACCTTATAAGGCCCAAGGTCGGTTGGGATGGCCTATAAATACTTGGGGAAGGCCTCATTTGTACTCAACCTTGCCAACCTTGCAAATTGGCATGTCCTAGCCAAGCAAGGTCACTTTGCCTCATTCTAGTCCTCTTGCACATGGCATTCCCCGGCAAGGAACAACATATTTGTACCCAATGTGTACTATTTCATTCTTGGAATGTAATGTATCATTTCCAAGATGTATCCATCCAAGCTCCCTTATTCTTCCAACCTCTCTCGTGCCTTGCAACCATCTCAATTACTTCCGCTGCAACATGTTATCATAGGATTCACTACCCCTTTCCAAATGGCTTACTTGGCTATGTGGGCGTTATAATTAGCCAAGTGTCGCACGTATGGTTAGCTTGAGAAACTAACCACGTGACATATCGCTTAGTTTATCTTTATCATTTGAATCCCAAGAGGCGAGCAAGCGTGGCGTTTAGGCACTGAGAAGTGTCCGCCTTAATTAGATGGTTAAGTGATCTCTACTGCATCAAGGATTTCCCATGGCTTAATCACCTACAATGTGGAAATCTTCTTTCGTATTTCTTAACACAAGTTAGTTCACTCTCCATATTTCCCCACCATTTCATGTCACCTTCTACAGAACCTCTAGTGTAAATAATAGAAGTGTCACACATACATACTTTTACTTTACACTATATAGAGATTGTATACCGCCTGAATGAAGAAGTAGACATTATAACTGAAGCTTGATAGAAATTTTCTGTGTTTGACTCTAGACTTACTAGGAAACCTCTCTTTGCTTACACTTGGGCTATAGAGAGGAAAACTTGTTCTTCATGCAATTCATTAGAAAATCAGCAATGCATAGATAGGAAAAAACATCTTTTATCACATGATCCTATTCTAGCCGCCTGCTAAGTCGCTCACTTAGAGCCTAACACGATACATCCACGAATGAACATTTCGTTTGCAAGCAAGGGTCGCGATAGTGGCTCAATCAAAGGGTAAATCGAACAGGGAAGATGAAAAAGAAGAAGTCGAAGGGGCTTAAGTTCCCTGACCGACAAATGAAGAAAGGTTGGTGGCTTAAAGCTGAGAATAGTTCGCCTCAAAGGAAGGAGAAGAACATATCACATTGTGGTGGATGGAAGGAGGAAAGGCAAACATTGACAGCCACATGGTTGAAAAATTGAGGTGGAGACTATACAGAAACCGCGACAGAAGAGAGAAGCTGAGGCAGTCACTAGCAGCCAGAGGAAGAAAGACGCATTCCTCGATGATCGTGAAGGATATTGGCTTGCGATGGAGAATGAAGACACAAATGAGTCATGAGTTTGAATGACGAAGAGATTGGCCGGCAAAATCAATGGAGGCCACAACTGAAGAAAAGGACCAAAGGTGGATGAGATGGAAGAGCGGGTTATTGCTGTTGAGGTTGAGTTACGGTGGTCAGAGACACGGAGGCACTGGAAATGGCAAAAGACGTGGATCTTGGTCAGAGAAGACGGTTGGGAAAAGGGTTAATTTGTGTGATATATAGGGACCATCAATGTATCAGATCTAAGGGCAAGAGGAAGAGCAAATGAGCATTGACAGCAATGCGAGGGAAATGAAAAATTTTACCCCGTGTAATCCACGTGTCAACCGGTTGGGTGAGACAAAATTGGAATGAGGGCCTTATTAATTGTGGGTTAATTGTAGGTTGATTGGACTATGAAGGAACATGGATGATGATGTCCATCTACGACCCAAGGAGAAAAGTTGGGTATTACTAGTTGGGATATCCTTCCATAATGGGCCGATTTTGAGTGATTAGATAAAGGCCCAATTTCTGGGTTATCAAGAGGTTGATGAACTTTGGTTTAGTGGGTGGATTATAAGTTTCGTGGAAGATGTTCATAATCTTGAAGTTAAAAAACATGATAATTTTGAAAAGTGGACTGCTGGCCAGGTTGTTATTTGAGCCAGGACCTGACCCAACGTTGTAACTTGTAATGCAGTTGTTATGGGAAGAAACTAATCCTAACGACACTAATTGAGAGGTATGGCTCCTTGCCCACATTATTGACCATTTCTACTAAGCACGTCGATGCCCCCGAAAAACAGTATTACGGCCACTGATTGGGCCTCTGCTACTCGCCATGTCCTGTGTTCATAGACGCGAACCAACCATTTTTCAAGTCGTGATATCAGGAAGATGGTAACTGTTGGGGTCCAACCCAAAGTTAATTCAGAAAATGAGGGGATAGAGGAAGAAGAGGTCCTGGGTGGGTGTTGTCTCAATTTAAATTTAGAACCTGACCCACCATGGAAAAGAGGTCAGCATATGGAGAAACTAAGGTTTAGCAGAACTGTGGCTGGAGAAGAAAGTTGGGGGACGAGGAGGTGGGTGGTGCTGAAATTTGTAGAGAGAGACGATCGACCATGGAAGGAAAAGGTGTTAAAAAGAAGAAAAACGTGAAGAGGTGGAAAAAGAATTTCTTACCCGTGTGACTTGGCAGGGGTGGGGCTGGTAGTTGGAAAAAGAAGCAACATTCATTCAAAGTGTTTTGGCTGATAGTACAGACCCAGTTATTTCATTTTGTTCAAGAGGAACAATGTTGATTGGGAGGAGGGAGACATGTAAAATGAAGGGGAGGGAAGGAGGCATCCATGACGAGAAGTTGGAAGAACAATGGATGAAGAAAGCTAACCTTAATTGGATGGACAATACATTCTGGAATGGGCTTAGCCATTGGGGTTTTGGGTTAGTTTTAATTGAAGCCAATTTGCTTAACAACGTTGAAGACATTCCTTTGGAAGAGGCCGGTGGTTTCTTGAGTTAGTATTTTGAAAGATAATTCACATAAATGTAATAAAACTCAAAAATATTTACAGCCCGTGTAACAAAAAATTAAAGCCCATAAAGCCACCGCTGTTTTTTCATAAATTTCAGATTTGCCCTTTGTTGATTTTGAATATTACGGGACCATTATTTACTTCATTTATTTTTTTCTTTGCGATTTATTCTTCTTTTCATATTATTAATTTCTTCATATTATTACTTCTTCATATTCCCACTTCTTGTTCGATATTTCTTCATTTTCTTTTTTAGAATTTTTTCATTTCCTTTTTCAAAATTTCTTCCTTCTTTGTTTCTCATCTTCTTTTTTCTTCGTGGTACAATATTTAAACGATATTGGTACAGGATCAAAATAATCGTGTATCAATATTTAAATGATCAGTTGTCTATGGCAGATAGACAGATATAAACCACTATCATCAATAGATCGTTTAGACTTAGTACAAGATCGTTTTTTCACGCGTGTGTGATTGATTAATCACAGGGTATTTTTGTTATTTCACGTTGTGGGCTTTTTCCTTTTTCAAAAATATTTTCGTGCTTTGTTCTATTTTTTAAATAACCCCAAATAATTATAATAAATAGATAGATAAATAAATAAATAAATAAATATGTACAAAAGTAGTGGGATCATGTTGTGTAAGCACACCTTGAGGACAAGGTGTTTTCGAAGGACAAAGTAATGTAAGGGCCCTATATAGGAAAATAATTGATTATTAGAAAATGAATATGGTTATTAGTGGGAGCATATCAGTAAATAGTTAGCAAGTTAGGTTTTTATGTTATAAATAGTAGGAGAGGGGTTGGGGCGAGGTGTAGAGAATTTTGTAGTGGGATTTCCTTGTAAGGGAACCTGGGGAGAGTCTAGCCCTCTCGAATGGCTAGGTTACTTTGTTACTTGTGGTATTCTGAAGTATATTTCATATTTGGTTGTTCATTCTTTGTTCTTGATATAATTCTTATTAGGTGGGATCATAATAGTTTGTTTGTTGGCTAAGAGAAGAAATCTAAAGTTAAATGAAAACTAAAGAGGTGGTGGTGGAATTAAAGCTCTCATTCTGTCCTTCAGCAAGTTATGGAGTTGTTTTAGGCATCGGGAGGATCTGTTTGGGTGGCCGGAATGTGTAAAGGAGTGCTTCTCCTATTTAAGAATTATCTATAATTCATGGTTTTCTTTATTTTCCTTTCGAATGCAAAAATGTTACTTTGGGTGGTCAAATGTTGGGTAAAATCCAATTTGGTCATGGGCTGTCGAAGATGGATTTTTGGCTTCGAGAATGGTGGGTACTGTTGCATGGCAATAGAAGTTTCTTGAGCAATCACAGATGCAAGCGGGGGAGGGAGTACTTATTGCCTTCATGAACCAAAAAGACTGTTGCATGAGGTAAAAAAGGCGCTGCAACATTTTATGAAGGTGTTTGAGTCTTCTATATCCTCATTGCCTTCGAGGACCAATGGTCATACCATTGAGATATGGTTACCCACAATTCCAAAAAGATGAAATTGAAAAGTTGCTTCGGGAATTCTTTTTGCAGGCTCAATTCAACCAAGTCGAAGTTCTTTCTTGTGATCGGAGAAAAACGAAAGACAAGCAACTATTTTTTGTGTGAACTACTGGGTGAACTTTTTGGTGCCACTGTTTTTTCTAAAAGAGATTCAAGGAAAAAATTCCTTTTTAGTCCCAAAGTTTCAAGATGTTACACGTTTAGTTCTAAAGTTTTGAGTTTAGGTTCATTTTAGTTTTTAGGTTTCAAAATGTTACAATTTTTATCATTGAGATTTGAATTTTCTTCAATTTGGTCTATAGATTTTAAGATTTACAGTTTTAACATCTATTTTTCACTAAATACTCATTTATTATTTTTAGTGTTAATGTTTGTTTAATCATGCCAGCTTATGTGCACCTCAACTAATCTCACAAGACAACCTGCCTGACCTACAATATTTGGGTGTAAAGGAAACTTATATGAAATTATTTACTAGGTAGGTGATCACCATAGATTGAACCCATGACCTCTTAGTTTTTGAGATTATGTTTCCCTTTTTACCACTAGGCTAAACTATGATGGTTGGTATTCACGTTAATGACTGATTTCCATAGGCTGTTTTGGGAATTTCATCAGAACAGGAGATTAAATGCATTCGTTAACATCATTTGTTTGGTTCAGAAAAAAAGAATCAGTTGTTTTTGTAAACAATATTTGGTCAAGTAATCTAACAAGATTGTATAAAATTGTTGCAAAGGTGTAGCGGTGGAGATTAAAAAGGGTAATGTCAAGCATCATATCTCCCTCTCAACATGCCATTATTGGTTGGAGGGGCAAATTCTAGATCCAGTTCTTATAGAAAATGAAGTTTTGTAGGAATAAGGATGGATCTTGAAGCTTGATCTAAGATAGTCCTTTGATAGAGTTTGATTGGGACTTCCTTGAAAATTTGTTGATATATATTAAAAGGATTGAATGCATACTGGATTCAAGGGCAAGGTGAGGTTTAAAATCATTAATTTGTCTCCAAAATATTTGATGCCAATAAAATCATCAAAGAAGTACATAAAATCTTGGAAGGAACAGAACTTAAACTCAGCGAGATAGTACTTCCTAGTTCTATCGAGGACTCTTTGGGGAGCAGGTAGTGATAGGCCTCCAATTGTAATAGATTATTATTTGTGGGCCCCTTTATTAGTTAGGCATTTTATACAATGTTGTGCTGAGAGAGGAAGAGATCTTTTTTGCTATCATGTATTTGGGTTCTCTTATGAGCATTGGGAGAGAGGGGAGCTATTAATTCTTAACTGGTGTTCATAGAGAAGATTGATGCCTAGCTGATAGGATTGGATATAAGATGAGATACTATGTTTAAGAAGTCGCTTGTGTTTGTGATGAAGTAATAGATTCCATATTCGTTTTATGCATCTTTTTTCTGTAGTGTTAACTTACTTGGAGAGAATCTTGAGACCTTGTTTCAATTTTCTGTTCCTTCTCAAGGAATTTTACTTTATTATAGAAATAATAGATTCGAGAACTTTTAGAACTCCATTTTCTCACAAGCTTTTACATTCTCTAGTTAATATTTGGTTATGTGAAACAGAATGGTGTTTTTCTGCTCCCCGGGTGTTGTGATCCATTCAACGAGAAGGCACTTCGAGCCTCGCGTGGAGCATCTTTTCAGCTTCCAATAGTTTCTGGCACTTGGAATCATCTTGAGGTTTTTAAAAAAGAATTTGAAATGAAAATGCTGGCTGGCCATCCTGAAAGCAACGAACTGAAACCTGTATCGATCCTTTCCCAACAGTTTGCAAATTCTTTAAAAGATTTTCCATTGTGTTTGGTTTTGGGTTGTGAAGGGAGTGGTCTGTCTGAGAAATCCTGGCAGGTTTGTGAGCTTTTGAGCATTCCAATGGCGGGCGGTTTCGAGTCCCTCAATGTCTCTGTCGCAGGAGGAATTTTCTTGTACATGCTACAGGCTGAAATACCATAAACATATTTGTTTTTCTTATTTGATTACATTTTTAGAGTGATGAATAGGAAGGACATTAGTGTTGTTCTTACAAAAAATTTGGATTGCAGAATCTCAGTTGACACAATTTTGTATAGTCGGCACACAGGTCAAACAATCTACATATATGTTGAAGAGAATCACTCGTGTCAATTTGAAAAACATAGAACTAAAAGTAAAAGTGAAGTGTTATCAAACGGAATCATATTGTTTTTTGTTTTTAAGTAACGAAAGACGAAAGCAATATATAAGAGAGAAAAGGGTTTTAAACGAACCAATCTTCTAGAAAAACTACTCAAAACTAAAAAATAGAAATGTAATAACAGATCCTTGAGGATTTGAGTGTTCTATTTTTAACTACTATTATTTGTACATGGTTCTTGCATTTCTTAAATTGAGAATAAAAAGATAAGGCAGGCTTTCTTAATTGCACAATTTCATATTATTTCATATATACACTTTCTAGATACATAAAATGCATAGATTACATTTCTAAATAATGATTTAGCATGGTTTTAGATTTATTAGAGTAAAAAATTGTTTTCAATTTTTTTGTTATAACATCAGTTTATCTTAAAAATATTTCAAAAGCCATTTTGAATAGTAGTTCTCAAACACTTTATTTTTGTCCAAAATGACTTATTTTAAAATTATGAACATGAAAAGTATAGACCAAACAAATCTGCAACCTTCTCAATAGTATTCCCTCATTGATTCACATTCATTTACTAGAGTCAATATTTGAATAGATTTGACAATTGTCTATTCGCATTTACACGATGAAGATCAAAACAAATTGGGGGTAGTTGGGACAAGGAGTGAGGTAACGACCTCAACGCTGAGCAGTTCATCTTCTCTTAACGACGTCAAAGCCTAGCTCGATGTCACTGGACTTCTCCGATATTGACGTCATGGCGCTGCTCTAATTTAGATGCTACTGCCTCACAACAAAGTTGGGTGTAGCGCCAAGCTTACGAGAAATTACGAAATTGCCACCCTTTCATGTTTTGGCCCATTTTTGCTCGTTCTAGCTTTGAATTAAGCGACTTTTGTTGCATTGGACATGTTAGCATGTGATATATCAGGAGTGTTAAGCGATAAACAGTAAGTCAAATGTAGTTCTAATAGGGTTCCATTGCGAGTTTTGATGAGCGACTCTAGATTTATATTCATATTGACATAATATGCAAGCACGTAGAATTTCATGCCAATTGAAATTCAAACAGACACTCTATGTTGGTGTGTGCTTGTTGACCACAATCGAAGTACAAGGGTGGAAGAAAGGAGATTGTTCAAAATTACTATAGGGGTAGGCATTGTCACACCCCCACTCGGAATGCGCCCTTTGACTTCCCAATGTGAACTTCACTTCGGTGAACCAATGTTTCGAGGAAACACTAGAGCACCAAGGTACTTTTTTAGACTTAACTTAAACCTTAGGCGTGATCATGCTAGTGAAAGCTTCCTTAAGTAGTAAGACAACCGGCGATATAAAAATATAGCAATCCTTTTATTAACAATATTGCTACATTACAAGTTTACAACTAAAAGGATGATAAAACTTAACCTAACTTCTACAACTATTATGCAACACATCAATCACTAGAAGCGCCCTCCTCTCACCTCTCCTAATGACACTACTTCGCATAACCTAGGGAGAGGAAACTTAAAACATAAGCCAAAAGCTTAGTGAGTGACAATAATTTAGAAATACGTTATGAGTACAATTTCATACAAGAAAATCCTACTTTTAGAAACGTCTTAACACCTCACTATGCATTAAACAACATAATAGGTACATTAGCCTCTACTTATTTCTAACGCATGGATATTGAACATCCTCAAAGGACTACTGTGATGATTACTACTTCACCATCAGCATCATTACGGAACCTCATTCATACCAGTTGCTTCGACGATTGACTTGAACACGGACCACTCAATGCATCCAACCATCCTTCTACCAAGCTGACGGTGGCATGGTAGCCTCCACTTTTATGTGCACATAATAGCTAGTTTGGATCAGGAATAGGGCTAATGGTTTTGTATACATACAAGCATAACAAAAATACGTTAGAAACATAGACATACTTCAAATTGGTCATGTTATTTTATATGCATTATGAGATTACAACACGAGCATATCTAGCAACATGACAATATAACATGGCAATATAACAACATAAATTTGGTAGTAAAAATATTTTTTGAAAGCTTGCTTTTCTTTTGAAGGGTCACTGACTCAACTAAGCTTTTCTTCCTTCCTCTCCTTATGTCCTAACTCTTCTTCCTCTTGTCGGCTGGTCCTATAATGAAGCTTTACCTTTTACTCTTCTAATAGAAATTCCTCTTATTTGAGCACTTGAATTAATTCATTTTCAACCCTGTTTATACTTCCCATAATAAATCAGGTTAGTCACCATTACACTTCTTCTAATCTTGATAACTCCTACTTAGTGTGTTATACGAGTTAGTTTAGTATCCTTCGTAAATCATGCTTAACTTAAACTTAATCAGTGTTTAGCTGACTAATTAGACTCTGTCACACCCTCTCCCGAACTACCTGCTAGCTTAGACCAAAAGACGGTGTGAAGCCGACAGACAAAGCTTTTCTCTACTTGTAACGTCGACCCTGCTGAAAACTTAACGAAATAAACTTGCCAATCTAGTATATAAACTATTATATATGCAACATAACACAACGGATCCTATTCTAATCATATACATTCATGAGTATAGTCCAAAATAATAGATTACACGAATTTTCTACTTGATAATAAGCACACATGCGACCATCTTCTAGATGCATCTATTAAAACCATAAAATACTTGAAGTGTCCACTTGGTTGGTTATATTGGGTCCAGATCACCATGAATTCGTTCAAAAAATGTAGGTGATTCGATTCCCACTTTAATTGGTGATGGTCTAATTATTAATTTACCTTGAGAACAAACATCATCATTAGATTGAAGAATCTTCTGGTCCTTCAATGGATGTTTATGTGAATTTTCAATAATCCTTCTCATCATTATGGATCTTTGATGACCCAATCAATTGTGCCAAGTTGCAAATATGTCTAGATTTATGAAGTTTAGATTTAATCTTGCATATGTTTCAATTACTCGTATATATGAATATAATATAATCTAGAAGATAAAACAAATAATTTTTCTAATACACGTTTTTCATTTGAATTAATAGATATAATATAAAGATATGTGATTTTATTATTTCTATCAGTCTCAATATGATAACCATTGCAACGTATATCTTTAAAACTCAATAGTTTTCTCTTTGATTGACTAGAGAACAATGTATTATCAATTGTGAATTATGTTTCTCTAGGAAAAATAATATTTTCTTTTCCAAACCATTCAATCAAGTTTACAGAATCTGATATAGTATTGACTTTTGCTTTTAGGATTGTCGGTTTGAAAAAATATTTACTTGCCTAGTATTGTGTGTGCGTAGTTGCATTTGTATGCCATACATATAACTTCATTGTTCATTTTTAAGTTATTAAGCATAAGAAAAGTATCCATGCTTATTTTTTAAACAAAACAATTACAATAAGAAAAAACTTACAGTATAATATATATAAAACCTGAGAGATAAAAAACTAATAAGTATCATGTTAATTCACAAATAAAATACTTGATAGTTTTATCAAATATGTCAATTTTCTATTTAAGAGATTCAAAACTTTACGACCACATCAAAATTGGTCATACTGGATTGACCAAATATATTATTAGTTTGATATGCAAAACCTACTTCCATATTTTTCTCTTTTCTTGTGAAGCTTTTCTTTTATGACCCTAATTTCATGTGGTTCTTTTGAGATTTGGATGATTATAATGACCAACCACAAAAATAATTATGTTTTATTTTACTGTATTTATAACCTTGATTACAATCGTCAAATTCATAACATTCACACTAGGGAGTGAGATTGTCAATTCCAGTTGGTCAAGATTTATTATTTTCACCCACGACTATTAAAATTAACAACATTCACCTCAGAGAAATGTGGGTTCTTTAGTCAACTAATGTTTATGATCGAAATCAATAACTCGTTATCTCATTCAACCACAAGAAGAAATTAAGATAAGTACATAATATTCTTCAAAATATTTCTCTTGATAATGCTACTGTAGGAGCATATTTGAAATATAGAATAATTGCTTTCTAATGATCATACTTTTAATGACATTTCAGTGTATCAAACTTTCATGGTAAATAATTATTACTATTAGTATCAAACAATAGAAACTTCATATATATCAAACATACAAAATAATATTTATTTTATTTATTATAACGAGTAAAGAAAAACTAACATACCAATGGACTTACCTTTCGTGGAGAAGGCGACCAGTGTTCGTGTTGATAATGTGTTGTAAAAATAAGGCACAACCGAAACACTACAAGATATCAGAGATATCTTGATGCTATGTTAGAAGTTAGGATAAAGGACATCATAAGAAGATGTTTTTCACGACGCAGGAAAGAAGCGTTGGCATTGATCAGATATGCTGATGTCGACGTGAAGACGTTGAGATAGGATTAGCCTTCAACAATGTCGTGCATGAAGACTTTGTAGAAACATTTCATTTAAAAAATAATATATATTTTTTGCGATGCCATGCATGTACATGTCGCCATTGCATCAACAACGAGCAAAATGAGTTGTCGTGTAAGAGATGGACATCAAAGAAAGTTGATAATATTATTAAAATTCAGATTAATCGTGATGTGTACATGCATGACATTGGCATTTGGTCCATCTACGAAGACGTGGCATTGACCACGTCGACAAAGGTTGAACCTTTAAATATTTATGACAATCTTTCGGTGATGCCAAAAAAGTAGCATGTCATGATAGGTCAACCTTTTGCTGATGTAGGGGTTGACAATGTCGCGAGAAATTGTGGCATTTGACTGATTTTGAAAACATTTTCACGACGCCATAAGTGACTATGTTGGCATTACACAGAGATCGAACAACGTGCTCACTTATGGCATCACAATCGAGGTGTTCTCACAACTTTCTATTGATATCGCGATTATAGAGATTGTTTGTATTGCAAGAGAGCTCGTATGAAATGAGATGACACGAGGATAAACAAGTTGACACAAAAAATGTGTTGAGACATCCAGCTGATGCAGAGGGATGGAAGCATTTCGATTTTAAATTTTCTGAGTTCGCTTTAGATCCACGGAACGTTTGTATAAGATTAGCTTATGATGGGTTCAATCTGTTTGATATGAGTACCTCTACAGTATGTGGCCTGTTGTATTATTTTCTTACAATTTGTCACCTTGAAAATGCATGAAAGAGTCAAACTTCTTCATGTCATTACTAATACCCGATCCAAGATCTCCTGGTAGGGAAATTAATATATACTTCCAACCATTGATTGAGAAACTAAAAGAGTTATGAGTCTTGGTGTTCATACGTATGATTCTCATACCAGTCTATTTTTTAATTATATGCAACTTTGTTATAAATGATTAATGATTTTCCGATGTATGGTGACTTATCCGCATGGAGTACGAAAGGGTGTTAGGCATGTTCCATATGTATGAGAGATAAATAGTCAATCAGGATAAGAGGAAAAATAGATTTCATGTGACATGACGTTATCTTCCAAATTTATGTTTGGTGTAGAAGTAAGCTACATGACACTGTTGTATTGAATGAGCATCACTACTAAAAATTTGGCCTTCTTTGAAAGCACGCAAAAAAGAATGCCCGACCATCAAGAAAATTATTTTTCTTGATGGTCAAAACATGTCATAAAAAACGTATTCTTACTTTCTATTTGACATCTTCATGATCTTGTATTAAGAATTGTAACGTTGAAATCCAAATATATAAACACCTTCTATAATTTTTTAATGCAGGGGTGGAGTTTGAACCTGGGACCTCTTGTCCACAGGTAGAGGCAGGTGCCAGTGGAGCTAAGCTCATGTTGGCCAGCTTCTACAACTTCCACAAATTTTAAAAATCCTAAATTACAAACTTTCAATTCAACTCATTAAAGTTAAACACAATAGCTAATTTAATTTTGATAAAGTCACTTATTTCAATCTAATTATAATTTCAACAGTTAACTTTTAAAACAGTAATATTGTATTATTGATGAGAAGAAAGTAATAATTGGAAAAGATAGTAAAAATTTAAGTATATTATAATATTGTGTTTTCTAAGCCCGTTAACGAGGATTCGAATTCTGTGCTTCGTGAAAAATAGTTTTTTCTTGATGGACAATGTCCACTAAGATATTATTTTTCTTGATGGGCCTTGTCCATGATCTTATCCTAAGCCTAAAATTATAATTTTTTTTCTTGATGGGTAATGTCCATCAAGATATCATTTTTCTTGATAGACCTTGCTCGTGATCTTTTTTGGTCTTTGTCCATCAAGAAACCCTAGACCCATCAAGAAATCTAAAACAAATATATATTTTTTTTTGATGATGACCATTGCATGCACATTTTTTTTACGTTTTTTCGTAATTTTCAAAAAAATAAGGGGACTTTTCTTGACGTGCATTACTGTCAAGATAAACATTTTTTTTCTTGACAGTTCCACTACAACAAATATCCCATATTATTGCTTTGAAGGATAACCTTTATAAAAAGGTTATTAAAAACCCTAAACTTTAATGCGACAAAAAAGACGCTATTTTTTTTCTTTGTGAAAAAAGAAACGAAATATTTTGGATTGATACTCTCCCTTCTCTTCTCATCTTCTTCTCTTTTTTCTTTTCTTCTCTCTAAACAACCACATTCCCTTTTCGAATCTATCCTCGGGTAGAGAAGGAGAAGGACGAGGCACGAACTTTATGAGACCACTACTCTCACATATTTCATCTAGATTTCGTAGTCAAGGGGGCTAAGGCTCGAAGCGGAAATCAATTCTCTTCTCTTCTATCCACTTAGGCATTAAGTGGACTGACGTTACACTGAAGTACATCGAGCTCATGAAGGGCACTTTACGGGTAAGTTTTTAAATCACCCGTACATATATGTTACCTACATATATATATGTAGAATCCTAACCTGTGTATACTTTTTCTGTTGTAACAATGGTTAGTGCTAGATTTCATAGATCAACACCTACTCGATTTGTTGAGCATAAAATGCTCACCACCTAGACGGAGTTCAGGGCACAAAACCACTAAGAAGTTCAGTGGTGCCAAGTCATTTCTACAACAAAAATACGATGAATATGGCTGCTAGAGCGAAGCAGCCCTACAATCACAATAGTGGTGCCAAGTCGTTTCTACAACAAAAATACGAGCTTGCTGAACAACGGGGTCATCTAGTCAACTGTGTAGAGTTGTAAGTTTCTGTGATACTTTTGTTTTATTTTGTACCTTCATTTACTTTACACATTTTACTTAATTAATAAATTTTTATTGTAGAATCAAATGCTGGAACTCAAGTTCCAGCCCACCCTAGAGGGTACTTAATAATTCACTGAGGACGAGATATACGAGACCGTCTTGGGTAGACAACCAGGCTACTCAAAAGATCTTGGTTGAGGCCCTAGGCAAAAGTTTCGACATGCTATTGGCAGTTCTTCATCTACTTCCTATGAGCGAGAGATGGACGCCCTAGAGGTTATCGAGCTAAAAGTTCATCTTTAGGAAGTAGTAGAAGAAAGTAACCAGAGGCACAAAGAAAATACTCAACAGATGGAGAAATGAAGAAGATGATTGAAGAACTCACTCGGGCAATAAGAGGACCTTGATTTCATTAAGGTACGTAATTTTCAACTTTTACGTTCTTTAATTTCTTATTGGTGATATATATTTAAAATTAATAATTTCTTGTCATTGTAGGTTCGAAGGCATGGGAAAACTATGTTCGCACCGCTTAGATTATGTTTTTAGTTTTTAGTTTTCATTATTCACGTACTTAATTTCTGAACTACAAACGTGTACTTTTTTGTATATTTGAATTAATTTTAATATAAATTCGATTTGATATTTTATTAATTTTCCATTAACTGTTTTTAGAATTTGAATTAATTTAAATCGAATTCGATCCTAATATAAAAAAAATTAAATAATAATAATAAAATATTATAAGAAGGTTTTCCTGATGCACTGAATGCGTCGACAATGGATGCCTCTCACGACGCGACGTTGGTCCAAGATATGCCGACTTCGTGCGACACCGCATCGGTCGTTCATTTAGGTCAGCATACACGACGACACCAACAATACCATATTGTCGATGCGTTGACCAGAGATGTCGACCGTACCCTATTGTCGATGCTCTGACTAGATGTGGACATTACCCTGTTGTCAACGTGTTGATCATGTTTGTGAATCATGCGTAAGACAAAATCCTTTGCCGACGTCGATGTTTACTACTCGATGTGACACTCATAACACACACCCCGACGTGCATTTATGTGTTGACGTAGACATTTTCAATGCATTTTTTATTTTTGACGACGCATGATGCATCGATAGAATCTCTACTTATTGTAGTAAAATACGAAAACCAAAAAAATATAATATCAAAATAATAAAATATAATATGTAAATAAAATAAAGAAATTAAGGAAAATAAATATTTAAATATTTAAATATTTAAATTTTTTTAAAGATATCCAGTATCCCATTTCTTTTGAAAAATCCTCATATTTAGTGTCATCAAACACTCATGCTATTGTCTATAAAATACTCACTTTTAGTCCTGGTCATGTAATCCACCTCATTCTTGTTACATACTCTATAAAAGATTCACTTTAGTGGAAGGATGATACATGTTAATTAACACTAAGCTTAATAATGAATAATGAGCATCTATTATTTAGCTTAATATTTATAATATGTTTGTATTTTTAATGACTTTGAAATCTCAAATTTTATAGTGAAAAAATCCAAAAACCAACCATCAACATTCAAATTAATACTAACGAAGAACCAACATCCACCAATTCCATATGAAATTTAAAAAAGGATTGGGTTAAAGTTAACAAAACCATATTACACATACCAATGAGGTTTGTTTATATACATAGGGAAAACAAAGAGGGACGAGTAAAAAGACTAATCTATCCCAACATAAAAAAGAATAATAATACAAGCTCACAGTGATTATCACAAAACAATGTTCGTCTTCATACTCGACAAAATCCAGAGCTTCGTCGATGTCGTCTCAATCTTGGCCGGCCTTGGCTATGTATTAATGTTGGGAATGAAAGACATAGAATTTCACTCTTCGCAATATTCTTTGCTCCTAACTAGGGGTGCATGCACTCTCTCTTAGGAAAAGACCTTCTCGTGTTTTCTAATTGATATTTCAATTGAAAATTGATAATTATTATTATTTAATTTATTTTATAATTTATATAAATTAAGCAAAGAAAGTTTTTAGGGGCAAAACCCTATTCCTTTCTCATTCTCTGAGTAATTATTTTCTTTTGATTCTATTCTTAACTCAAGTTGGTGCACAGATGAGTTGAGTGTACGCATGAGTTGGAAAAGTTGTGTTAACCTTGTCGAATTTTGATTTCAGGACAGTATTTCGAGACGACACAATTATGATCAACATTTGTTAACAATCTGAAAGCAAAACTCTTTTTCAAATTTTGATCAAATAGGGTTTCCTTAAGCAGATGCTTTTGCGACGGCAATCCGAGGACTGAGTTTTTCTCAAGGATTTGTTGACTGAAAACGACAGCGGGTATTCTTCCTTGAGCTCTATCTTTGCTTGAAATTTTGCAGTCGCTGCACTTTCTAGGAATTGCTTGGATCGTATGGTAAGCAACTCGAAACGATGAAAATGGAAATAATTTCGACTTTGTTCCTGACAACGCCGCCAACCTGAGGTTCGTTCTGACGGAGTGCCACCACTTGGCCATGATCGCTCAAAAGTCTCGACAATGGCAGCGGAATGGCGAGGAGCTTGCCCTGGTCTTTAGAAAGGTAACCAATGAAGAAATGCTTATTTAATTCCCTAGATGACGTAGTCGTGTTCTTGATTTTGTTAATATCGAATTAATTTAAGCTACTGCAAGAAATTGGGGAGTTAGTTGATTGAATCCAGAAAATATATTTAGCCTTCTTTGCACTTTTATAATTGCAAAGATCAAAACCAAAATTTTGTCTTTTGAGAAGCAAAAATTTTGGTCCTATGCTTCTTCCTTTTTCTTACTGTATAAAATGTGCACAACCCACTTTGGAAAAAATACACTTAGAAACTGTGCAAAGATTTTCTGTTTTCTTTCTATCTAAGGACCCCAAAGATAGTAGCTTTAAACACTTGTTAATCCACTGAACTTTAGGAGTGACATAAGTGTTGTTTTCAGCTATTAAATTATATATTTCAGCAATCCTGAAGACTTAAGACACTCTCCGAAACACTGAACATTTATTGGGGGAAAATAGAGAATACAAGGGGGTGTATATCTACTAAGTGACTTTACCCAAGCTTTCCATAATTAGCTGATCTTACTTCATTTGTGTCTCTTCCTCAATGTGATCGAAAAGTTTTTGGCTTACCATATCTATAATTTTTCAAATATTGTTAATTTGGATAAAAATGGTATTGAAATTTTCTTGTGAATATATTTTGATTGGTAAATTATTACGAATATTAATCAATACAATTGAGCCTTTTATGGTTAAGTTTGAATGAACTTTATATAGGCTTGTATTTCACAAATTTAATTTGTATATATGGTCTAAGAATTTAGCTAATTTTATTTCATGTCTATATTTGAGCATGATATGCAATATACGTTCGATAAGTATATATTGAATAGTTCATTGGCAAGCTTATTGGTTCATAGTTATTGTACTGCTATTAATACTATAATTGAATAATTGAAATGCTATTATGATGAATTTGACTTAATCAACAAAATGGTAACATGAAACTTTGAATATGTTATGCACCTCAATATTTGAAGATGTGGGAGTATCAAACTCAGGTATCATATTTTGTGTTAAATAAATCTTTGGTAACATAATTAAACCTTTGACTATGTTTGTTGATCATGCTCACAATAGTTTTGCATATAGATTTATATATTTAAATGATAAATCAGTTTGTGAATATTGAGATGCTATTGTGATCTACTTGAGCCTATTTATTAGCATGGTAATAGGAGTAGAAATAATATTTTATATTTTATAAGGCATGAGGACTTATACCCTAAGTTATCCCTAAAATTGGTATCAGAGTCACATCATCCTTGGTTTAGTCTTGTTGATTTAATCCTCAGGTCGAACAAAGTTGTAGTGGAACCTTAAACGTAGTAATGTTGTTATCCATTGTTGAGCTCTATTGAATAAGCAAAATGCTCTAGAGAGTAAGGGTTAGCCTAGCTAGATAGGAGTTAAATGGACGAGTGTCTATTTTAGGGAAGGTTCAGTTGGAACTTTGTTCGAGGGGAGGATCGTTGGAAATGTGACCAAAGTCCCACATTAGATAAGAAAACTGATCATAAGTACATAGGTGCAACTTTAGATTTATGAAAAATA
>JBBPDI010000023.1:20527830-20538383 GCA_037974545.1 Cucumis variabilis | reverse complement strand
ATGATATGTTGCATCCAATCTTATTCAACTCAAATTGCCACATAGTTCCAATAAACGTTTTAGAAATAGAGCATTTACGGTATTTCTATCAATACTTGAGTTTTATTAATTTCAATGTTTGTTTATTTGCAATTTGATTATACTTTCTTTTATATTCATCACACCATTGCAAAAGTTTGAAGCAACTTGATCTTAGTAATTTCTTTTATATTTATTACAGCATTTCCAACGTTTTGTTTTCATGACTATCTTTGTTTAACCATAGTTGTACTTTATAATTTGGCTTTTTTATATCTTTTGACATTGATTTGTTGCAAAGATGAACTGATTATGATAGCAACTAGATCTAATTTTCACTTAATTTTGAATCACAATGGTTTGCAAGATCTAATATTCTTGGATCTAATAAACCCAACCTAAGTTTTAGTTAAACCTAAGTTTCTTTTCGTGATTTAACTTTCTTTTTTTTTTTATATTTAAATTGAACTTTCAAAACTTTGTTGAATTAGGGTTCAAACTTTTACAAAATTCTCCTTGTCATTGTGAAAATTTTATTTAAACTTATCCAGTTTTATGTTTAAGTATGGGAGTAGTATTCAAGTAACTATCTCAGTTTATATCGAGAATCTAGGTCGTTACAGTTGGTATCAAAGACTAAGTTTTAGGTTCTGTAGACTGACTTATGATGTAAGTCTATGTTTTTGTGTTCCTATGGCTAACACGATCCTTCGTCACTCGTTAGGTACGCTTTAATGCTTTATATTTATGGTTTTATTAGCACGACCTTGCCTAAGTTAAACTAGAGTATACGAAGTACTTTGTTATTAAGACTCAAAGGATTACTGGTGGATAATAGGGAATATGCCGCCAAAGAGAGGTGCAAGTAGGGGTGGTCTTAGAGGTCGAGGTCAAGGTAGAGGAGCAGGGCATCGTCAGCCTGCTGAGGGCCAAACTGACCAACATGTTCCTACTTCACCCATTACTCACACTAATTTGGCTGCTCTGTCTGCTCACCTAGAGCAGAGATTCGCAGCGCTCCTTACTGTTGCTATGGCTCAGAATTAGCCTGCACCTGCCGTTCAACCTGCACCAGTAGTTTCTCCTGCATCAGTAGTTCCTCCTGCTTAGGGATCGGCTGTACAACAGCCATAGGTTGTACCAAATCAGCTCTCTGCTGAAGCTAAACATTTGAGGGATTTTAGAAAGTATGATCCTCAAACTTTTGATGGATCACTGGAGGATCCAACGAAGGCGGAGTTGTAGTTGTCCTTTGTGGAGATCATTTTTAACTATATGAGGTGTCCAGAAGAGCATAAGGTTCAGTGTACTGTCTTTCTTCTCAGGGATAGGGGTGTCATTTGGTGGAGGTCCACTATGCGTATGTTGGGTAGAAATTTGAATCAGAATACTTGGGACCAGTTCAGAGATTGCTTTTATACCAAGTTCTTCTCTACTAACCTTAAAGATGCAAAAAGCCAGGAGTTCTTAGAAATAAAGCAAGGACAGATGACAGTTGAGGAGTTTGATATGTTGTCACGTTTTGCCTCTAAACTTGTTGATAATGAGCAGGCTAGAGCTGAAAGATTTGTTAAAGGTTTGAGAGATGAAATCAGAGGCTTTATGCGAGCACTTACGCCATCCACTCAGGCTGAAGCACTATGCCTAACAGTGGACATGAGTATTTGTAAGGATGAGGTTCAATCAAAGAGTATTAATAAGGGAGCATCATCTGGTTAGAAAAGAAAAGCATATTAGAAGTTTGTGGAAGTTCCTTAGAGGAACTTGAGGTGAGGTGGGAATTTTCGCCGTTTCCAGCAGACTCCCATTGGAGCATGTGAAGTTGCCAGAGAGAAAACGTTGTGCAACACTTGTGGAAAACGCCATATGGGTTGCTGCTTATTAAGTTCCCTATAGTAGAGGCAATGGTGTTACCTTATTAAGTTCCCTATAGTCGATGCAACAGTGTTACCTTATTAAGTTTCCTATAGTCGATGCAAAGATGCATCGACCTATCCTTTTTCTTCACAAAAAGTAATGGTGCTCTTCAATACGACACACTAGGTCAAATAAAACCTTTGTCTAATAACTCCTTTAACTGTATCTTCAGTTCTTTCAATTCAGTTGGAGCCATACGATACGGGGTCCTAGAAATAGGAGCGGTACCTGGCTCCAACTCAATAGTAAAATTGATCTCCCTGTGAGGCGAAAGTCCTAGAAGCTCATCTGGAAACACATTAGGGTACTCCGTCACTACAGACTCTGACGTCAAAGAAATCTCAGCTGTATCCACCACACTGGCCAAAATACTTCAGCTACCCTGATTGAGTAGCTTACTGGCTTTCATGGCTGAAATTACTTTAGGCAGTTCCAGTCCCTACCCGTTTAAATTTAAAACTAAGCTCGGTAGGGGGACTGAACACTATCTCTTTGCAAGAACAATCAATACTAGCAGCTACTAGCCAATCCATGCCTAAAATCACATCAAAATCACGTATATCCAGCATTAGTAAGGTTATATCTAACACACGACTAGCTATCTCAATCTGGCATGCTTTAACCTTTTCCTTAGACAACATAATTTCCCTAGACGGTGTAGACACTAACAAAACATATTCTAGGGGCTCCACTTCTAAACATGCATGTGTGACAAATATTGACGATATAGAAGAGTGAGAGGAACCAGAGTCAAACAAAGTTAAGGCAAAATGCCCCAACACTGGTAGTGTACCTGTCACAACTGTGTCAACCCTCTCAGCCTCAGATCTACTAGTGGCAAATACCTTGCCCTGCTGTAGTGCTCTTGCCCCCTGACTACTCTGCCCAGTCTCAGTAGATCTCAAAGGATAACGGTCAGTTGTATGACCCTCTCGCCTACACTTGAAGCAAATCTTGGTCCCAAATAAGCAGCGACCCAGATGGTGCTTTCCACAAGTGTTGCACAAATGTTTCTCTCTAGCAGCTTCACCTGCCCTAATGGGAGTCTACTGGAAACGACAAAAATCTCCACCTGACCTCAAGTTTTTCTGAGGAACTTCCACAAACTTTTAATCTGCTTTCCTCTTCTGACTAGATGATGCTCCCTTATCAATATTCTTTGACTGAACCTCATCCTTACGAATACTCATGTCCACTGCTAGACGCAGTGCTTTAGCCTGAATTGATGGCTTAAGTGCTCGTACAAAGCCTCTGATCTTATCTCTCAAACCTCTAACAAATCTCTCAGCTCTGGCCTGCTCATTACCAACAAGTTTAGTGGCAAAACGTGACAGCATATCAAACTCCTGATCATACTCCTCAATTGTCATCTCTCCTTGCTTTAATTCCAAGAACTCCTGGCTTTTTACATCTCTAAGGTTAGCAGAGAAAAACTTGGTATAAAAGCAATCTCTAAACTGGTTCCAAGTAATCTGATTCAAATTTCCACCCAACATATGCATAGTGGACCTCCACCAAATAACACCCCTATCCCTGAGAAGAAAGATAGCACATTGTACCTTATGCTCTTCTGGACACCTCATATAGTTAAAGATGGTCTCCACAAAGGACAACAACAACTCTGTCTTAGTCGGATCCTCTAGTGATCTATCAAAAGTCTGAGGATCATACTTTCTAAAATCTCTCAAATGTTTAGCTTCAGCAGAGAGCTGATCTGGTACAACATGGGGCTGCTGTACAGTCGATCCCTGAGCAAGAGGAACTACTGGTACAGGTTGATTCTGAGCCATAGCAGCAGTAAGGAGCGCTGTAAATCTCTGTTCCAGATGGGTAGACAGAGCAGCCAAATCAGTGTGAGTAACATGTGCAACAGGAACATGCTGGTCAGCTTGACCCTCAGCAGGCTGACGATACCCTACTCCTCAGCCTCGACCTCTAAGACCACCCCTACGTGCACCTCTCTTTGACGGCATATTCCCTACTATCCAACAATAATCCTTTTAGTCTTAATAACAAAGTACTTCATACAATCTAGCTTAACTTAGGCAAGGTCAGGCTAATAAAACCATATATATAAAGCATTAAAGCGTACCTGACGAAGGATCGTGTTAGCCATAGGGACACAAACATAGACTTATATCATAAGTCAGTCTACATAACCTAAAACTTAGGCTCTGATACCAACTGTAACGACCCCAAGTTCTAGAATTAAATTAAGATTGTTACTTGAATACTAGACTCATTCTTAACATAAAAACTGGAGAAGATTAAATGAAATTTTCACAACAACAAAGAAAATTTATAAAAGGTTCGGGCCCTAATTAAAACAAAGTTTGAAAGTTCAATTTAAATATCAAAAGAAAGTTAAATCACGAAAAGAAAACCTCTAACATTCTCAACTACTAAGGAAAACCAATAAAACATAGACAATCAGTAGAAGTAGTTTGAAGAACGTTTCCCTATGGCTATCACGGCTCCTTCTTGCCCCTCTTCGGTCCACTTTCCTTGTTATCTTTTCCTGAAAAATTTAAACATAAAATGGTGAGTTTAAACATACCTAGTAAGAGACCCACTACTGGTCCCGTTAAGAAAAAAATAAAACTGTTAACTTCTTATTGGGGTACCCTGCACTATCACAGTCTTGTGATCTCATAAAATACACATAATCAGTCTAACGCCCTGAAGGACACACATATCAGGTTAGTGTTCTGCAAAAACACATATCAGTCTAATGCTCCCGAAGGATGCACAATAAATGGTGATCTCGTAGGACACCTGCAAGGCACACTACCCAATAGAAAACTAACAATTTTTCCCTTAGTCCATTCTAAATATCTTATCAGTCATTCATAATACGGTCCAACTACCTCATCATATAATCCTTTCAGTTAACACACTAACAGTCAACCTATTCCATTTTAGTCCAGTGTTAATCAATAACATAACGACACATCAGACAAACAACTATGTAATCATAGCACCCCTCAGTTCACCAGTACACAACCTACCTTAGTATCACCTACACCCAGTCTAAACGACAGTCAACAAGTTCACATACACACTTTATACAAGCATAATCTACAATTATCATCATACCTACATCCATATATGTTGAAGGGAACCACTCGTGTCAATTTGAAAAACATAAAACTAAAAGCAAAAGTCAAAAGTGTTATCAAACGGAATCATATTGTTTTTTGTTTTTAAATAAGGAAAGAAGAAAGCAAGATATAAGAGAGAGAAAAGGGTTTTAAACGAACCAATCTTCTAGAAAAACTACTCAAAACTAAAAAATAGAAATATAATAACAGATCCTTGAGTATTTGAGTGTTCTATTTTTAACTACTATTATTTGTACATGGTTCTTGCATTTTATTCTTAAATTGAGAATAAAAAGATAAGGCAGGCTTTCTTAATTGCACATTTTCATATATTTTCTACTTCTGTATTATTTCATATATACACTATTTCTAGATACATAAAATGCATAGATTACATTTCTAAATAATGATTTAGCTTGGTTTAGATTTATTAGAGTAAAAAATTGTTTTCAATTTTTTGTTATAACATCGGTTTACCATAAAAATATTTCAAAGGCTATTTTGAATAGTAGTTCTCAAACACTTTATTTTTGTCCAAAATGACTTATTTTAAAATTATGAACATGAAAAGTTAGACCAAACAAATCTGCAATCTTCTCATTTGTATTCCCTCATTGATTCACATTCATTTACTAGAGTCAATATTTGAATAGATTTGACAATTGTCCATTCGCATTTACACGATGAAGATCAAAACAATATGGGGGTAGTTGGGACAAGGAGTGAGTTAAAGACCTCAACGCTTAGCAATTCATCTTCTCTTAACGACATCAACGCCTAGCTTGATGTCACTGGACTTCACCGATATCGACGTCATGGTGCTGCTCTAATTTGGATGCTACTGCCTCACAACAATGTTAGGTGCAGTGCCATGCTTATGAGAAATTACGAAATTGCCATCCTTTCATGTTTTGGCCCATTTTTGCTCGTTGTAGCTTTTAATTAGGCAACTTTTGTTGCATTGGACACATTAGCATGTGTATATCATAATTTTCTATAAAATTAGGGATCTAATGAATAAGTGGTGATATATCAGGAGTGTTAAGCGATAAACAGTAAGTCAAATGTAGTTCTAATAGGGTTCCATTGCGAGTTTTGATGAGGGACTCTAGATTTATATTCATATTGACATAATATGCAAGAACGTAGAATTTCATGTCAATTGGAATTCAAACAGGCACTCTATGTTGGTGTGTGATTGTTGACCACAATCGAAGTGCAAGGGTGGAAGAAAGGAGATTGTTCAAAATGTACTATAGGGGTAGGCATTGTCACACCCCCACTTTTAGAAATACGTTATGAGTACAATTTCATACAATAAAATCCTACTTTTAGAAACGTCTTAACGCCTCACTATGCATTAAACAACATAATAGGCACATTAGCCTCTACTTATTTCTAACGCCTGGATATTGAACATTCTCAAAGGACTACTGTGATGATTACTACTTCACCATCAGCATCCTTACGAAACCTCATTCATACCAGTTGCTCCGACGATTGACTTGAACATGGACCACTCAATGCATCCAGTCGTCCTTCTACCAAGCAGACAGTGGCATGGTAGCCTCTACTTTTATGTGTACATAATAGCTAGCTTGGATCAGGAATAGGGCTAATGGTTTTGTATACATACAAGCATAACAAAAATACATTAGAAACTTAGACATACTTCAAATTGGTCATGTTATTTTATATGCATTATGAAATTACAACATGAGCATATCTAGCAACATGACAATATAACATAGCAATATAACAACATAAATTTGGTGGTAAAAAATATTTTTTGAAAGCTTGCTTTTCTTTTGAAGGGTCACTGACTCAGCTAAGCTTTTCTTTTTCCTTCCTCTCCTTATCGCTTAACTCTTCTTCCTCTTGTCGGCTGGTCCTATAATGAAGCTTCACCTTTTACTCTTCTGATAGAACTTCCTCTTATTTGAGCACTTGAATTAAGTCATCTTTAACCCTGTTTATACTCCCCATAAATCAGGTTAGTCACTATTACACTTATGCTAATCTTGATAACTCCTACTTAGTGTGTTATACGAGTTAGTTTAGTATCTTTCGTAAACCATGCTTAACTTAAACTTAATCAGTATTTAGCTGACTAATCAGACTCCTCCTCACCTAGCTCGTCACTTGAATATTGGTTGAAATACCACGTATCTCTGTCATATCCTTATCTCATATTCGAGTTTGGGCGGCGAGGTCAAATTAATCACCGATCTCCTTACATGAGCAATGACGTCATTTCTTCCTGGTAAAGTAAGCATGCATTGTAGGAAGGGTTCCTCACGCAGTCCCCCTTCTTATTTTACCATATTTCTTATTGCCTTGGCTCTCGTCGCGTAGGATCTCATCATGTAAAGGCAGCTTGCCATCAGGGTCTCACAAAAGACTATGGATGATAGCTAGTGCAATCAAGACTCTAGTTGTAGCTATCTTTGTTATATGAGAATACGTGTCAAAGTAGTCAATTATTTTTGTGTCTAATCCAGTCTTGTATCTTTCAACTTAACCATCTTGTATTGTTTTCTTTTAGAAAATCTACTTACATTTAATAGGTTTACTCCCTTTAGGAGGATCTACTAATTCCTAAGTTTGATTCATGGTTAGAGAATCTAGGTCACTCTTAATAGCTTTCTTCCACAAACTAAACTCTACCGAGTTTAAGGCTTCTTGGTAAGTTTTAGGATTCACATCTATTAGATAAAAACATGTCAAACAATCAATATTATATTGCTTGTCAAAGGTGGTCGAGAAATTCAAATCAAAATTTTCTTAGTTGTTTGTCTTTTACTCCTTCTATGTTCTGTTTAGAGATTTTAATAGCAGCTATGATGTTTCCAGTTTCATGTATACTACTAGACGAACAAGGAACAAACACATATAGAGATTTAATTTCTCTTTTCAATGGAAAAACATGCTAAAAAAGTATGCATCCCTATATTCACATATGGATTTGTCATTCAAACACATAAACTTATGTGTAGCCCTATTTTGAGCATATCCAATAAACATATTGTTAAAGATTTTAGATCCTATCTTAGGTTTCTTGAATGAAAGGTATGGTATCTTAGTCAAGCATCTCCAGACCATCAAGTAAGTAAGATTAGGTGCATATCCTTTCTAACGTTCGTAAGGACTTTTATCTAGTTTTTTGTGAGGTACTGTTACACCTTACCCCGAGCACCTACTTGCTTGACCCAAAACGTGGCGTGATGTAAGTCAAAGCCGTTCGCCTTCGTAACAACTTCACTGACACATGACATGAAACATAAAACATTCAACAACGGAAGTCTTGTAACTGGACATACTTGAAATAATAATGTGACCCATTTGAAATTCCTTTTAGTGAAACCAAGTGATAAGTATATCAAACGTAAAAGTATAAATTCTTGAATAACAATAGCAATATTTTAAAGTAAACAAATACCTTTTATGATTGAAAACCAAGTTGGCTTGACAACAATATGTTCAGCACGCGGAGATCCACAATCTGTACCTGAAAAGTGAGAAAACGATTTTGAAAGGGTAAGTCGAAAAACTTAGTGAGCAACGGTTTTATAAAATGGTTTTCATAAACATTTTAATATAAAACCGAAGCTTAATTACATTTATCAGTAAACAGTCATTTTATAACATAAATCTTGAAACATTGAAATCTTTTGTATTTTCGAAGATAGTCCTCCGTAATCACAGGCAATATGTACCCTTTCATCTAAAGACGAGACAGTCGATGGAAAGCTATCCCCCTTCTTTAAGGCATAAATATATATACCCGTCCTGATGGCCCATAGTTAAAAATAGGTTCAACAATCGTACCATCAATATGGAGTTAACCACATGTATATAATATTCATGATATATTCGGGCATGGATAAAAACATTTGAAAACATTGAAATATTTCCTCGAAAGTTTTGAAATATTTCCTTGATCATGAATTCATAGTGTAACTTGAAATATCATTTCAGTAAACATTTATCAATAGCATGGCTTGTATAAGAACTTGAGATAATATTTAGCAAATCATTTTACATGTAAAATCTCGTGTTCAATAAATGCTTTAGAAATCATGATGTTACTCACAAACTATTGCTTATAGAGTTTGAAAACATTTTTTAATAAATCATTTTGAAATCGATGTGTTACTCACAATACTTTTATGTATCCCTAATCGTAAATTTCTCTTGAGCCTCCTTGATCTAAAAAATTCATATTTATTCCTTATTTAGCTCCTTGAACATGTAAATATCCAAAACTTCCCTTAAATATTTCCAAAATAGCCTCTATAACATAACAATTTTGCCCATCTCCTCCAATATCTCTCTATAATACATGACCCAACTTAGAAAATTCATAACATAAAATCTATAACTCCGTTGATAAAATTTCCTTCTACAAAGTTTCTATAAAATATTTTAACTTCCTTAGATTGAAATTTCAGAGAAAAACACTGAAATATGAGTTCTGTAGCCTTCTTGGAGTGCACCTTGCTCAGATTCACCCAAGAACTGACCTTCTCGCCTTCTCTTAACCAAAACGTCAAACTCCTTGCATCTAAAACACCCAGAAGCCCTCCTAAAAAATAAGACATAATATATGAGCTTTTATGAATACTTGAAGTAAATTTGATCAAGTGAGTTGTGATAAATCCTTTGTTTAATTGCCTATTTATAAGAATCCTTGCATGAAAATATGTTGACACTTCAACCTTGATTAGACATACCACTTAAGTCCTAATTACACCTCAAGCTTCACATCCACATCAAAATACATGTGAACATGATTAAGATACTTAGATTATTCCTTATATCCTTTACTATAAACATGCCACGTAGTTGTCCAAAATGCAAAGCTAGCCTTCATGACCATCTCGCCTAATTTCTCATCCAAACTACATAACCTGATTTAGAAAAATTATAATGTAGAATCCATAACTATTTTGATAAAATTCTTTCTACAAATTTTCTCTAAAATATCTTAAATTTCTTACCTTAAAATTTCAAAGCAAAACACCAAACGATTAGTTCTTTAGCCTTCTGGGAGTGCACCTTGCTTAGATTCACCCAATAACTGACCTTCTCGCCTTCTCTTAACCAAAACACCAACTTTCTCGCATACAAAACGCCCAACAGCCCTTCTCAACAAACTAGTCTCAATTTGAGTGAATTTGGTCAAGTGAGTTGTGAGAAATCCTTTGTTAAAGTTAGCTAAAATGCCTAACCCTTATGTGATCGTCCTTCTTTCTCGCAAACCTTAAACGCCCAAAACCCCTTTCTAACCTTTATAGCCATTTTGTCAAGCCAACCCAAAATGCCTAGACACATCTCCAAGATGTCAAATAACGTCTTTAGAGGTTCTGTCCTTTCCTTGGTTGTCTAAATATTAATTTAATGTGAATTGGATTCATATTAAAATTATTGGTTATGAGCAAAATTTATATTTGAATATGATTCAAATTTAATTTAAGTTAAATATAAGATATTTAATTTAGCTATTAATTAATTGAA
>JBBPDI010000023.1:20511362-20523599 GCA_037974545.1 Cucumis variabilis | reverse complement strand
GTGTCCATTTGATAAAACCATGATTAGTAAGTTAATCCTTCACAGGTTGTTCATAACCTCGGCTGGGTCAAAATACCGTTTTTACCCTCGAAACTACATCTTGCTCCTTAAGTCCCACTAATCCACTATTGAACATTTAGTTTAAGGTCCAACCTATAAACTTAATTCCTCTTAGGACAATGAGAGAGTGGGGCCCCTTGTTCAAAACTTGGATTCAGTGCTTAAGAGAACAATTTATCTACTAACCCTAAAGCGGGTAGGAGTAAATTCCATCTTGCATCCTATGTTTCCAGCTATCCATTTGATCTTACCCTTGAAATGGGAGGCTTATTAGGCCAACGCTGATGAGCTGCCCTCACCTATGCAGATCTAAGGATAATCTCATGTGAACAGGAGTTCATAGTTAGCTCAGGATTAAGATTAAGTTACCTAGGTTATCAATTAATCGAGATAGTCAGTTTTAAATAGTAAACGGTGTTAAAACGTAAAAGTGATTATTTCATAGTTCAGTCTTATGTAAAAACTTTACATAGGATGCCCCCATTTTCATGTCTCTACTTGAACGATTCAAGATCACCTCGTTTGTATTAACTACAAAGCGGGTCGCATCCATAGTTTGTCTGAACAAGGCGCCCAACCTTTATTCATATACTATAGATTATTCAGGCTATTTACTCGAACTTGATCCATGTTTATGTCTTCATATAAAGTTTAAGTTTACTCAAAAAATAGCCTTGAGACTTAGTTTATTGTATTTAAGATTATAAAATTCAATTTCTCAATAACGACTTTATTGAACAGAATATAATTACAAACTACGAGTTTTAGGACAAAAAATTCCAACAATATTTACTCAATCTATCTACATCAACTAGAATTACCTCGTATCCTGTAGATTTGTGAAGGCCATCAATGAAATCTATAGTTACTTTACTCCATATTACTTATGGTACTTCTAAAAGCATTAATAGTCCAGCTCGTGACAAGGCTAATGACTTATTACGTTGGCAAATCAAACACTCTTCATAGTACTTCTGCATGTCGCTTCATCCCCTTCTAGTATATCTCTCCCGTGAATCTTTTATAGGTTCTAAGATAACCTAAATGACCTCTAAATACAAAGTCATGATAGGTATGTAGTATTGTGGGAATTAGAGCACTCTAATTCCCATAATACTACATTGTCCTTATATCTATCTTAACATGCCTTGATGTATAGCAAATCCTAAAGCTTCTTCTTCTCCTCTTGCCAACTTTGCAATGATCTCCTTCAACTGGTCATCCTTTTCCACTTCCTTCTTAAGAACTGAGACATCTAATAAGGTTGGGGCAGTGATGTGATTGAGATGCACATATGGAGGTACTCTTGACAAGGTATCCGCTGCTGTCACACCTTGCCCCGCATGCATTCTTACTCGTCGTGGCAGAGATGGGTATGACTTTGAATATTCTCACCCTTTCCTTACTTTGTCCTTAACACTTGAAACATGGAAGGTGAAAACTTAAAACATAAGTCGAAAGACTTAGTGAGGAAGTTTAAAGAAAACCTTTTTGGAATACATTTCATAAACTCATCTTTTACATCAAATCGCATAATACATGAATTTCATAGCTACACATTGGTCATAAAACATTTCTTTCACCAAGAATTTGAATCATTTCCTATGTTAAGACTCCTCATCTTGCGTTTAGACAACTGAGATGTCCTTTTCATCATCAGAATCTGAGAATACTCTGATTCAATCCTTGTTGCTCAGGCTGCCCAACAAAATACACATCTTTTATGCATTGGCCCACTTCATTCCACCATATAGTCCTTTTCTACATGGTTGTCTTTACTCCTTATATGCACATAAGAGTTAGCTCAAAAATAGGAAGAAGACTAATGATTTAAACACCATCACAATCATTTGAGTAATATAAAACATGCTTTGAGACATAGCATAAACTTTTCATATAAATCTATTTATAAACATTTATATTGAAATCATTATTCAATAAATAAATACTTTAATGAAAACCTTTCAATCATATGAAATACTTTTGAAGAAAATACTCACACAACTTAGAAACTTAGATTCCAAATGCTTCTCCTCTTTTTCTTCTCCCGTAACTGATAGCGTGCAAAAATGCCTGTTATTATAGTCCTTTGTATTATAATAATGAGGTCAAAACGCATAAGAAGATGATCATAACATTTAATTTGTGTTGTAAACACATAAGTATCTAGAAATATAACTTACATAAGCATCATGCCTACTTTATGCGATTATCGTGTTTAAATGCAAGCTAAGTGGACAACAAAGATGAAAATCACAGAGGTCACCTCGAACATAGGTCACACGATGGGAACTCACCTGACGACTAACAACTCCAAACGAGGAACCATGTCATCGCACAAGAAAAACTCATTGCAAGACAAGAATGGTAGTGGAGTGATGTGATGTCCTAGGACCAAAAATGGTGCTGACATGATCAGAGAAACATAAGTTTTCTGCCTAAAGTTGTCTATAAAAGCAGTTCATCTTCACTAAGACAAAGAGAGCGACGTCTGAATGGACCGCCACCCATAAAAGAGGCCTGCATGGACCAAAATCTAGAGAGTTGGTGAAAAGATTAGCCTAACACCGGATGCACAACACTTCTTCATCTTTTTTTATCAGAGTGTAACACGAAAGCTTATATTTTGAGAGGAAAAGAGTCATCCCCCGTTCCACCTAACTTGTGCTTCATTCCACTCTTATTTTTTTTCATTTTTGCATTTCTTTATAATATATGTTATTCATATTGTACAATGGTCTAAGGCCTAAAATTTTTATATATATTATATGTTTATACTTTTTCGATCCATCATTTCTTAAAATTTCACTTGTCAATGTGTTATTAGTAGTTAGATTTGTGGTAAGTTCTAGATAAGGAGTTTAACTTATACGACTTATCGCATTAGTTCATCTATATTCATCACTTGGCCAGTGTCAATTACCAACTATCCGAGAGGGCAAGTAACAAAGATAAGAGTAATGCGCGCAAGGAGGATTTTGGTCACCTTAGTGTGATAACTTCCAATATTTGTATCCTAAAAGGCTAACAAGTGCAAATATTAGGCATTGAGAGGTTGTTGTCCTTAAATGAGAAGTTCTATAGGTGTTATATGTGAAGTCTTCTAGATATATCTTGTCTAATTAATCATAGTCATTTTTATCCCAAAAGGTAAGCAAGTGTGACATCTAAAAACTTCGAAAGAAGGTCGCCTTAATCATGAGTTGATTACACAAGTTATATTGCATCAAAGTTCTCGCATTGCTTAATTGCCTAATAGTGCGTAGACCTTCCTTCCCCTTTCTCTCACATGCAAGTTAGTTCACTTAATCTTCCGTTTTATTATCTTTCATCCCCCTGTGCATGAGTCTTTAAGTGAGTGCAAATAACTTTACTTTTATTTTATATATATTCTTTTACTGTAACCAACATAACACCTAACGGATGAATAACACCTTATAACTAATATCTTGAAATAATTCCCGTATTCTATCCTGCATCACCTAGGCAAACCTACTTTTTCACTTGCACTTGGGCAAGCAGTAAGAAAACTTGGATTCAACGATGACTTAGGCTTCACGCCATAAAGAGGTACATAGTGAGCACTTCATGCTATAATCATGACCCATGACGTATCACTTAGAATGAACCACACAATATAGAAAGACTTGGCGAGCACACTACGTGCAGTGAACCTACTTAATGATGTATTGCAGTTGTGTTACACAGAGGTTAGATTACTAAGACTAAGTCCTAAGTAATATTTATATGTTGTTCCAACAAGAGAACACACAAAACACACTCAACCAGTAACCACTTCAGCATCACTTCCACACTTAGAATTTCTCTTCAATCATTTAGAGTAATAACACCTAATAATCTGCCTCCACCCATATTTATACTAATCCTAAAATGGATTAGTCATCCTTAAGCTCTTAATAACTTGTCATCTCTTACTTTTAGTGGTGCACATGGAAGCTTAATGTTTAACTTAACCATGCTTAGCTTAAACCCCTACACGTGGCCTATTACATATCATTAGGAATTTCCCAAGAAGTTTAATTATTTCTTCTTGCCTATTCTTTGGTTTAGCCACATTTTAATGTTTCCTCACCTAACTTCTCTTTTTGCTATGAACTTCAAACGCCAACTCCTTATCACCTAAATCTAATCATAACACTTTCTCTTTAACACTTAGTCAAAATTTGTCTTTCTTAGGTACATGTCTCACAATGACTTTAGTCTCAAGCCATGGTTTGTAAACTACTTCAAAGTTATAACCAAGTAGCTTGGGAACCCACCTTTGATGTTGAGGTTGTATAACTCTTCGTTCTAATAAAAACTTTAACGAACGCGATTCAGTTTTAACCATAAATTTCCTTCCTAACAAATAAAGTCTCCATTGTTGGACTGTCAAAACTACAACCATCAATTCCCTTTTGTATACTGGTTTTTCATGATCTCTCATAGATAATGTATGGCTAAAGTAGGCTATTGAACGATTGACGTGCGTTAACACAACTCCTATTCAGTACCTTAACGCATCTATCTCAATTTCAAATTAATGGCAAAGTAAAGTCTAGTAATGCCAATATTGAGAGAGTCATCATGGTTGTTTTCAACTTCTCAAATGCTTCTTGTGCTTCAATTGGCCATATATAGCTTTCTGTTTTCAATAATTGGGTCAAAGGTGCAGCTACGCTACCATAATTCTTAACAAATCTTCTATGGTATCTTGTAAGCCTCAGAATTCCTCTTACTTCACATACATTAGTTAGCACTGAATATTCTTTGATGGCTCTAATCTTCTTGAGATCTACTTTCACCCCTGTTTATGATATTAGATGACCAATATATTCAACTCTTTCTTTGACAAATCCATATTTATTCAAGTTGGCATATAACTCATGCTCTTTCAGTATTTCTAACACGAACTCCAAATGTTGAAGATGCTCCTTTAAGCTTTTGTTGTAGATAAAAATGTCATAAAAAAACAATAGAACAAACCTTCTTAAATAAGGCTTAAAGATGGTGTTCATTAGTACTTGAAATGTAGATGGAACATTGGTGACCCTAAAGGGCGTAACAAGGAACTCATAATGTCCCTCATGAGTCCTAAATGCTATTTTTTCCACGTCCTTCTTACACATTCGAATTTGATGGTATCTAGCCTTGAGAACAATTTTTGAGAACATACTAGCTCCATTTAATTCATCAAATAACTCCTCAATGACTAGAATAGGGAATTTTTTAGGGATGGTAACATTGTTTAATGCTCGCTAATTTGCACAGAACCTCCAACTCTCATCCTTCTTCTTCATTAACAAAATTGGATAAGAGTAAGGATTGGTGCATGGTCGTATTATTCCTAAAACAAGCATCTCATCCATCAGCTTTTCCATCTCATCTTTTTGTTGATAGGAATATCTACATGGTCTAACATTTATTGGATTTGTTCCTTTCTTGAGATATATGTGATGTTTAATACTTCTCTACAGTGGTAGTTTCCCTGGCCAATAAAAAGACATCTTCAAACTTGGCTACGAGTGCTGATATAGACTCTCTCACTGTTGGTACTTCAACAATTCCATACAATTTTGCAAAATATATACCTTTCTCCATGGCTATTCATTCAATTAGAAATCCCTGATCTGATGGTGTCCATGACTTCATCATGTGCTTCAAGCTTACATCATTGTGGCAAAAAGTCAATGTAAGGTTTCTCCAATAAACTTTTGTTACTCCTAAAGAATGTAACCACTGCAACCTTAGTATTACATCCACCCCTTTGAGTTTTAATGGTAGAAAATTATCAATGATTTTCAAATTTCCTAAAACCAATTCCCTTTCATTGTGCTTTGGTTAGTTAATCCCACCAGTGAATTTAAGGATAACACTATCATTGCTCACCTTCCCCTCAGCGTTATTGTCAAAACAATAACCCCCCTATCTGAATATCTTCACAATGGTATGATATGTCTACTTTGGGGTATATACCCTCATGGCTTTACTTTTGGTATCATGCCAAAAGGCCTCATACCAATGGAGATAGTTGTCCTCACTTATATACCTAAGATTATCCCCTTATCTAACTGACGTGGGACTTTAATCGGATTAATAATTTTTATTTGAAATATCAGGTAAATTCGTTTTAAAAGAATTAGAGGATTGGACCTTACCTTCCATAGTCCTTTTGAAGCCCACTTTCCTCCTACTCAATTCTTGATTGCTTCATCATTTGTGCAAGCCCAATGGGCCCTTAACATTCAATCTCTACTTTGATCCAAGGCTTCAACCAGTTCATGAACGTCTGATTTTTCAAAACTACCTTCTACTGATATAGTAATGGCTCCACCAGCTTCCTGAGCAAATTTCGATATTCTTCCACGATGGTTTCCTACTTTATCGCTATAAATTTTTCACATATTGAACCTTTTCACATGGATCGAAATTGGATCAGTAGTCTTTTGTTAAAATTTTTGCAGTCTGCAAATGGTCTCTGATCTATACAAATCTAAGGCTGCTCCGTCAAAACTGATCATCACAATAATTATCTTATCCGATTAAGTCAATTGTGGATTTAAAAATATTGGTTTGCTCTAAAAAGCTACAAATTGGGATCAATTCCAATGAATACCGACATTTCTATTTTCTTAAACTTACTTCGATTTCAGCAACAAACTAAGCGGAAGCTGATGGGCATGTAACGTTCGAGATTAGAAGGGAAACATGAATAAATCGGTATCACATCTGAATGGAGGAATCTTGAAGACATAAAAGTAATGTTAAGAAAGACTTAAAAGAATTAAAAGTTAATACCTATACCAACAAGGTGCACCTTCCTTTTCGGTGACTTAATCATAGAAACTTCAGAGTTAAGCGTGTTTAGCTTAAAGCAATTCTATGTTGGATGACCTTCTGGAAATATTTCTAGAATGCATGTGAGTGAGGACAAAGCATGCTGAAAGGACTCGTGTTGGTTTGTGGGGAGAATTTTCACTATAATAAGCCTTAAAGGATAGTAAGGATGATACTGCCAAGTCGCAGAGGTATACAGAGGAATATCGGGGACCCGAATTCCAAATCTTGGTTTGAATCTATCAAACCCCATTCTAAAATTTCTCTCTTCAAATGGATCGTGGTGTGAATCTACTCTTTAAAACATTCTTTTGAAACATAAGATTTATAAAACACCATTTTCAAGAGAAATCTACAAAAAATTTGATAGCACCTCCCCTAGAAACGAGGTAACCACACCTCAAACTAATTAGGGATCCACAAGAACGACGAGGCTCAACAAAGCTTGGTCTTGGGTCGTTACCTAGGGAGGGGGAGAAAAGATTGAAAACATAAGTTGAACGCTTAATGAGTAGCAAGTAATTTGATACAAATACACGTAAAATTATGCTTATTTTTGGGTCTGATTTTATGAATCTTATTTGGGCCTCAATTTAAATGCAAGGTTGCTAATAAATACTTAAAGGAGAAGTTTCTACGTTTTTTTCTTTCCAGTTGTACACGCATGAGGAGGAAGGGGTTTAATCCTACATGTTGAGAAAAGAAAGTACGAAGAAAAAAAAAGGGAGAAAGTAATTACTTTACCTTTCCTTTCTTCTCTCTTCGTCTTTGTTCTCTCTCTTAGTAAACAAAGAACCCTAATGAAATTCTTTCTTTTTAGTTTTGATTGAGTAGATGATGTTCACAGAGTGTAGAGATTAAGGAGAGGAAGAGATGCAACAAGTATTTTACGTTATTCGGTAAAATAGAGGCCTACATCCACGGGGAATGATCGTTCTTTATTTCAAAGATGAATATATCTGATTTTTCTTTTTATTCTCTTTTATGCTTTGTAGATGGAAGATTATTTCTCTTATGTAAAAACTATTTGGTTAGACTACACCTTTATATATTTATAGGTGCTTACAATGCTAAGGTAGTTAGAGAAAAAACATGTAAACATGATTTTGTTGGAATTCATTTTCTTTACAATCTCCACCTTGAATCCAACTTTTAAAAAGATATTACCGATCCTTCCAGCTTGCTTTCCTTCATCTGATCTATCCTTTTTCAGGTAGGTCGAAACCTACCAGCTCGGGACACTTCTGGAGCTTCAATGTTGTGGCCAACTTGGTAAGCATATCAGTGGCGTTCTCAAAGGTATGTACTCTTAGTACTTGTAGTTTGCCTACTTCAATTTTTTCTCGTATGAAGTGATATGTAATGTCTATATGCTTTGTTCTGCTATGGTATTGTGGGTTTTTGGATAAGTGAATGGCCCTTTGGTTGTCACAGAAGATTTTTACAATCAACTTTTTGATTCCAAAGTCCTTCATCAGTCCTTTGAGCCACAATCCTTCTTTTACGGTTTCATTTAATGCTATGTATTCTACTTCAGTAGTTGAGAGAGCAACAATAGATTGTAGGGTTGCTTTCCAACTAATTATATTAGAGCCATAGAGAAAGACATATCCGGTTAGGCTTCTTCTTTTGTCATTGTCACCAGCAAAGTCTAAGTCCACATAGCCTATCAGTTATAGTTCTGACTAAGTGGTCCTTTGGTAGTTTAGTTTAGCATACTTAGACCAAATTAGGTATCTCAGAATCCATTTAATAGCTTTCTAGTGTCATTTTCCAAGATTAGCCATATACCTACTGAGTAGGCTTGCTGAATAGGATAGATCAGGTCTAGTAGAAATCATCAAGTACATTAGACTTCCCACTACTTGACTGTAAGGAACATTTTCCATCTGTAGTTTATGTTCTATATCTGGTTCACTAGGGGAATTAGCAGCTGATAGCTTAAAGTGTTGTGCAATAGAGAGAGTAACTGGTCTAGCATTAGTGAGGTTGAATCTTCTGATTACTTTCTCACAGTAGGTTGTTTGACTGATGATTAGTATAGATTGATCTCTATCTTTAGTGATGTCAATCCCTAAGGATCTTCCTTGATTCCCCTAAGTCTTTCATGTCAAATTCTTTACTTAAAAGATTTTTTACATGAGTTAAGTCATCTTTAGAGCTTCCAGCAAGGAGCATGTCATCCACATAGAGTAACAAATAGACCTTTTCCTTATAAGTTGTTGAGTTTATATAGACACACATATCATATGAACTTCTTTGAAAACCCAAACTAGCTATAAAGTCATCAAATCTTCTATACCAACATCTAGGTGATTGTTTCAACCCATAAATTGACTTCTTTAATAAGCAATAGAGATCTTCTTTACCTTGAACCTCAAAACCTTTGGGTTGAACCATGTAGATAGTTTCATCTAGGTAACCATGAAGAAAGGTTGTCTTTACATCAAGTTGGTTTAACTATACCTTCTCTTTGAGTGAAACCCTTTGCTACCAGCCTTGCCTTATACCTAGGTTGTGAGTCTTTTGTAATTCCTTCTTTGAGTTTGTAGATCCACTTAGATGCTCTTGGTTTGCATCCTTTAGGTAGATAGGCTAGTGTTCAAGTATCATTTACATTTAGTGAATTTATTTCTTCATTCATAGCTTCAATCCACTGTCCAGCTCTACTACCATTTACAGCTTCTTCAAAAGAACTTGGTTCATAGTCATTAGGAACTACTGTAGCATTTAGAACAAAACTTATGTAGTTAGTTTCAACATACCTGGCTGGAGAGATAATTATCCTTCTTTGTTTGTCTCTTGCTAGGGAATATTGACTCAAGTCAGGTTGTTCTTCAACTATTCCAGTTTGTTTTTAGCCTAAATTCTCCAGTTGTTCTTGATCAGTAACTGTGGGTTCCTCAGTAGATTGGAAACTGTTTCTAGTATTCTCCACCTCAATATGAGTAGTATAGTGTAACAATCCAACTTTTTATACTGAGCTGAAGTCATTACTAGTAAAAAAAATGAACACTTTTTATTTAAAATAAAAGAAAATACTAAATTCAAAGAAAACGTTTCAAATATTAATTTAAAATCAATGATAAATAAAATGTATGAAGAAAATAATAAATAAATAGTAGGTAAAATACTAGTTCGGCCTTATTTAAAGTAAAAAGAAATATATAAAAGTAAACCTGAGTTCTAAAATAATTTTCTAAAAATTGAATACTGAAAACAATAAATGCTGAATAAAACATATACTGTCCCCTATGGTGAACCACAGTCTCTTCTTATCATTCGCCAGCTTGCCTTTACCTTTGCTTGTAAAATTAAACATAGAAAATGGTGAGTATAAATTTATACTCAGTAAGGGACCCACTATTAGTCCCGCTAGATGTCTGTTAAATTTTCGTTAGAGTCCTGTAAGAAGGTACCGCTTAACTATTGTGCTCCCGAAAGCATGTTGTCCAGTGATCCCCTAGGGACACATCTGAGCTCTCAGTGATCCCGAAAGAAACATCCTGAAGGAGAGTCAGGTTGTAAGTGATCTCGTCGAATCACACATAAAACTAGCTACACAGACATAAATAGGTGGTGATCCCAAGGGACACCCATATCATATGACTCTAACAGTAAATCTAACATAACATCATGGCCTACATAAATATATAGTGTCATAAGTATCATAACTCAATCAAACATAACTCAATCATATCATGTTTAGTCATAGCATGCCTCAATTACAATGTATCACGGTCATAACGTCTCAGTCAAACATGTCCCTCTTAACTAAATTATTACATGATACAGAAATATGCATGCAACTTTAATGTGGGGATCCAATAGGAAAATCCCTTACCTAGAGATTAGTTGCACAAAATTTAATCCTAGCGACGGTCAAACTTTCCAATAAGCCAATCCATAAAGGAGGTTGAAATGCAATTCAACCTTGGTTGGGAGAAAATTAACAGCCCAAATTCCCAATTAAAATTTTTGCCAAACCTTCAAGCAAAAATATCTCATCTTAAAATCCATAACATAACTTGTTTAGGACAAAATAGATAAATACTAAGGGACGACTTGTTGGATGGAGTCTTCTCGGCTTCGTCTGGGCGTACGACAGAGAAGAAGACTGAAATGACGACTTGCAGCGCGACTGCCGATGGTGGATGGAGATGGTGAAGGAGGTGGCAGCTAGGGTTTGTGAGTGAAGAAGAATGAGGAAGAAGATGAGTAGTTAAGACACGTTTCACGAAGACCCTATTAAATATATACAATAATAATAATAATAATAATAATAATAATAATAATATCATTATTGTTAGTTATTCTCCCCAAATAACTTCTCTTTTCCTTTTTCTCTTTCCATTCCAATTAATTTCTCCTTTCTCTTCATTAATAACCCAATCAAATCATCTCCTCTAACTTCTCAAAAATACAATATCTTTTCAAAATAATTATATTTTCCATAATATAATTATTTTTCTTTCCCTACAAATAAAATTCTCATCCTATCAATCTTTTACCCTTCTTCTCCAAAACATAACAATAATGAAGAATATATACACATATCCAAATATACATATTTATTACCTTTTCTCTCTCTTCACTTAAACATCTCCCATCAAATCACTTTTTTCTTTTTTCTTTATTTTTTTTCCAAAATAACTCCAAAATTTCCCTCCTCATTTAATTCCATAACAAACCAAACATAAAATTTTAATAATCACATTATCTTAAATATAATTATTATTATCTTCCATGATTTAATATGTAATTAATCAATATCAATCCATCTTTACCAATCCATAACAATATCAAAAAGTTTCCAATTCCAATGATTAATTAAACATTCTTTCTATAAATATTTAAATAAATCCTAATTTTCACAAATATATTATCTTCACCAAAAACTCAATTCACCCCAAAATAATTCTAACATCAATAATTTAACCAAGATAATCCAATTTAAATTGTCTTATTTTTTAGGCGTTACAATATCTCTCATTCCACCTGTGAGTGTCATCTCACCCCAAACATGGCTAGTGACTCCTGAATCAAGTATCCAGTCATTTTTGTCATTTTTTACTAAACTTGTTTCTAAGACAAGTAAATCATATTTACCTTCTTTTTTATTCTTCTTAAAAATCTTTTGGAGGGAATCCATGATCTGACATGCAGTGGCCATGGTCTCATGTTTCATGCTTAGTATGTCAGACATACTGGACAAGAGATGTAGCGACCCAACTTTTCTAACTAAGTCGAAGTCATTAATTTTAACAAAAGACCTTGATTTACACAAAATACTAAATTCATTTGAAATCATACTCTCAAAGAAAACAAATTCAAGTTCGG
>JBBPDI010000023.1:20395922-20436501 GCA_037974545.1 Cucumis variabilis | reverse complement strand
CGAAGGTCTCATGTACGACTACATTCGACTGGAAGCTCCACCTTTAACATGATCCAATCCTGAATAGTCTTTTACAAGTTTTTACTCGTTAATTTTTTCTGATCTTACTAATTACCTATAGGATCAAAGAAAATTAATTAACAGAAAAACCACAGAAATTTAGTAAATAGAAGTACAGGAATTAGTTTAGTTGGTAAATGTGGCCCTTTACCCTTAGCTGAATATACCATTTCGTTTAGCAACATCTCGATGCTAAAGTTGTATTATGTTACGTACAAAAACTCTTAATCAAAATTCGTTTTATTGTCGTAGCTGTGTATGTGGTACCATATTTTTATGGTGCGTTTGAATTATATTTTCAAGTATTTAATTTAGAAAATAAGTTATTTTGAAGAAAACTAAGGAGCTGTTTGGCCCATGGGGTTGGAATTAGGGGGTTTGGCATTTGAAGTCAAACCCATGTTTGTTCCATTGGAATAAAACTTCTAGGATTAAGGGTTTGGAATATGTTTTTTAATTATTGAATGTCATGTTTTAGAAAAATTTCACTTTAACATTTTATCAATGATCGTTGGCAACAATTGTTAGCCAATTCCACAATCAACCACGATGATCGATTATGATCGATCGACGATCACAACAACTGATCGTTTTAACCGTCAGCTTCAAATTGTCTTAATCATTGATTATCAATTATCTTGATTGTCGGTGACCAATCATCTTGATTGCTTGTGACCTACTACTTTGAACGTTATTATCGTGGGGTGAACATCTTGTTCAACGATAACTAATCGTTGTAGTTAATTATCTATCTCATGCCATTAACAAGCGATCATAGTGATGGTCAATGATCAATAGCCATAACCCTTGACGATTGATTGCCATGATGGTCAACAACCAACCAATTGTCTTAAAATTGGCGATCGTTGATTGTCTTCATCATTCATCGACCATCTTCACTAAGGCTTCCTACACTCTTTCCCATGAGATTGAATAGTAAACACTATTCAAGCCCATTGGTTATATATATTTTTTCTAATTCAATTTAGAAAATTCATCAACAACTCCTAAAACCACCCTAGTGACCATTGTCGATCGACCACTAAGTGTCATTTCTAACAAACTCGATCGATGAACTTTTGACTCACTTTTGCAACTCCTACAAACCTTGAAAAATTAATAAAAATGATACAAACATTGAAAAATTAATAAAAATGAATATTTGATTAACTTTTTTGTGCGAGTCATTTTATACACGCCTTTGATTTAATCACAATAACATTTTTTAAAATACACATTTTTTCATCATTTTATTTTCTTTTCTTATGGAGTTTTTTTTATAGGTATTATTATTAGATCATTTTTTTAATGATCTCTTTTCTATTATTTGTTTAAAATTAATCTTTCCTTCATTTTAAGAGATTTTTATTTTGTTATATTTTTCCAAGGTGAAAATTGATGACCTATCTTTTGTGATCTCGAGTATAAATAAAATATTAATATATTTGTAATATAGTGAAATTTGTAATTATATATCACATACATATCAATGGCTTCTTTTTAGTTTAATAACATTTTTTATTTTTTTCTTTAGTCAATTTGACTTAATAAAAAGTGTTTTTTTTAAATCAATTTTATTTAGACCTCTTTTGACAAAAGTGGTTGAAAATACATTACATGTATGTCATAGAAAGACAACCATAACTATGACTAAATGTAACTCTACCGACTTTCGTTTTTGAACGATCCTTTTCTTTATGCTTATTTTGAAACATATTACACCGTTTTTAACGTTGCTTAACTAGAACTTTCGTAAACTCCACCCGATGACATAATTTGTTATATTTTGTGAAAGATTAATATTTCTACTTAAACCACTCATGTTAATGCAACTGTAATCAAAATTATTGTTATCTACTATTAAAATTTCTCGTTTTTACATTATTGGCATTAAAATCAATAGAGTTAAGAAATTGAATTAGAGTTACAAAATACAAATAAAAAAATCAATTAAAAATTTGATACAAAATAAATTTATGACGTACAATTAATAAAAAAAACTAAACAAATTACCTAAACCTAGAAATTCAAAATCAACAACCAAAACACAAGCATAAGATAATCCAAATTTCCAAATCCTACACCCCAAACATAGGCATTTGTAATACCCAAGCATTAAACTTCCATCAAATAAGTCCACAAACATTTAATTCTAGGCATTTGATTTCAAACCTGTGGGCCAAATGCCCCCTAAAGTGTTTGAAAGTCTTTCAAAATAGATTTTTAAGTGTATTTTAAATCATTTTTAGGTAAAAGAGTTTAAACAAAAATAATTTTCTTGAAAAATATTTATTTCTTAATTCAATTCAAACGGATCTTTAACTCTAATAATATCAAATAATTTGATCTAACATTTAGATCATTTTTGTGAAAAATTTGAACGAGAATATCATCAAATTCTTCAACCATAGTTGAAGGGACAATGGCATGGTTCAAAGGTGTAACTTTTTTTTTTTTTTTTTTTTTTTTTGCAAAAATAGCAAAATTGGTTGCCCAATCCAATTTAAAAGTAGAATTGAAACAAAAAATTCGAAAATAATTTTATTGATTCATGGACTTGGACATGAAATTTGATTGCTATGTGATTATCTGATTACTTTCTATTTGATCTCAGTTGCATTCTAATTCTCAACTGATTACTTGTTTTTTCATGGTAATTTTTTATATTGTTTGATTGTCTTCTAATTGACATTTGATTAGCTTCTATTCTTTGACATGTTTAATTGCTATTTGATCTTGCTTGTTAGAAATATTTATTTGTAATCGGATGATTGTTTGATTGTTATTGATACCAAATTTTAATTTATTTGATTACCATTTAATACTTATGAGAAATGCTATTTGATATTATCATCTCATCTTTTGTCCAAATGAAGTCTTTTTTTAAAAATAAAATTTATTGATATAGATGTTAGATTATATTTTTTATTGATAATATATTGAACAAAGTTTTCATACATTATGTTAGACTTTACTGTCAAATATCAATCATATGGTAATCATCTCACAATTAAATAGAAAACAAATATCAATCTAACCACATTCAAATTCTCTATGCTTAAATAGTTCACTAGTGCTTCTAATTCCCATTTTAATTTTCATATCTTGTATAACATATTTAATATATTATTAGCAATCAATTATTGGATACAATCCAACTATGAGATTAAAAGGATTAGTTCGGATCAGAAAAAATACAAAGTATATATCTATAATTAATTATTATTTATTGTTTATACCTAATTGACATACTTTAAAAACAACTAAAAACAGTCATACATTACAAAACTACTAAAACAATACAAATGTTGTACTCACATGAAACATAATAACAATGATATCTTTGATGTCCACACAATATGATTGCATACTTGCAATGAATACTCTTTGTGTGCTTTGCTAATTCAACCATTTAAGGAATCCTTTGCTTTTAAGATCTTCTGGTTTGATACTTAACGATTGAAGACAATATAATGTTTACCTCTGCAATACTCCATTCGTAACTGATAACTTGTAAAATACGAGTTATTATGGCCTTTTAAGTGTAATAATGGGACCAAAATGCATTATAAATGTGCCAAAATGCATAACTTATGTTGTAGATACATAATTATTTAGAAATGTGCTTTACATAAACTTCATGTCTGCTTTTACCTCGTTTTTAGTGTCTAAAAGCAGGATTGTTAACAAAAAAAAAACAAGCTTGCAAATCACATAGGAACTCGTGAAGAGATAAGACGAGAAGACCAAATCATTACGCGAGAAGAGGTTTGCTAGAAGACAAAAGTGGTAGTTGGAGCAATGTGACTTGACGAAAAGAACAACTTTCGACACTGACATGGTCAGAATGATTGATTTTTTGCCAAAAAATGCCTATAAAAGAAGCTCCATCTTCATCAAGAAAAGGTGTAAGGCGTGTATGGGTCATAAGATCAGATGCCTGCATTGACCAGTCATTTCTAGAGATTCGATGGCAAGGATTAGTCTTACCACCGGTTGTAAAGTTCATTCTTTTTTTCTTCGTTCAGTCTGTAAAGTGAGAGCTTGTAGCCTGAGTGAAGAAGACGCCATCTCCTATCTCCCCTAACATGTATTCCTTTTCTTCTTTTTCTACTTTATTATTTCTTTACATTGTATTTGTTTATGTTGTACAGTGGCCGAAGGTCTTTATTCTTTAATACAATGTATATTTATGCACTTTTCAATCCATCAATCTCTTTACTTTCATCTGTCTCTATGTTATTTATAGTTTAGGTTTATCATACATTCTTGATAAGTAGTTTTTATTTATATTACTTGTTGTATTAACCGAGCTACATTCATCACTTGGTCAGTGTATGTCCCCAACTGATTGAGGGGGTAAGTAGTAAGGGCATGGCTAATACAAGTAAGGAAAAGTTTTCTCAACCTTGTGAGATGACTTCCCTCATTTGTGTCTCAAAAGGTGAACAAGTGTGGGCAATAGGCGCCAAGAGGTTGTTGTCCTTAAATGCGAAGCACTTTGAGTAGTATAAATAGATACTTCTAGATATACATCACTAAACTAGTCTCAGCCATTTGAATCCCGAAAGGAGACCAAGTGTGGTGTTCAATGACTTTGAGAGGAGCACATCTTAATCATGAGATAGCTTAGTTATTTATATCGCATTGAGGTGGTCGTATAGCTTATTCGCTCAGTAGCATTAGACCTTCCTTCACCCTTTCCTTAAAGCAAGCTAAGTTAGTTCATTCATTCCTCCATTCGCTCAACACCTACTAAATACATGTCTAGGATATACTTAGGTAGTTTTGAGTCTTCTTAAATTCTTTTAACTCATTTGTCATAACACCTAGTTGATAAGTGGATCCCATAACTAAGCTTTGATATCAATTCCTTGTGTTCGACCTTGGATCATGCAGGTAAACCTATTGTTTCACTTACACTTGGACAAGCAAAAGGAAAACTTGCATTTGTGAACTTAACAGTAGGTGGTGGAGACATTGGGAGCATTTTGCATGCAATGATCATGTCAACTCACATGATGAAGAGAATATTGGAGAGCATTTTGCATGCAATGATCTGTATTCAATGACACATCATCACACCACCAAACAAACATTCTACACTAAGTCCCATGAAACACAACGCCAATGTCAAAACAATCACATTTACAATCCTCACATCTTGGACGAGAGTTTCATAAAAGCAATGTTTGCATAAACAAAACAAAAACTCCCAAGTAGGTTTTTAACAAGCATTCACCACTACAATTTTTTTAAATATTGCTTAACGTTTAATTTTCTCCAAAGATGGTAATAAGATATCAATCAGATAGCAATTCCATGAGAATCAGATAGTACTCAGGTAGTAATTACAACGTAAGTTACAATAATCAAACTCCGTTAGAATATAAGCTAAAAAATATCCAAATTGTATTTATACAAGTATAAAATACCAAAGATGACAATCAAATAGAAATTAAATATCAATCAAATAAATAATTCTACGATAATCCTGACAATCAAATAACTATATAATACGTATTTTTATTTGATTGTTTTGTGATGACTATTCGATATAGATTGTTATGTAATTGTGAATGATATCAATTACTATCTTGTTATAATTTGAAATGAGACATTGAAACAAAAAGGTAAAAATTTAGAAAGTATTAGCATTCAACACAAGTTTGAAACAAAGGAAAAAAATAAATATTTTTAAGGGACAACAAGATAAATAGCAAATTATAAACTTTAGTTTGGAAGAATAGCAAAATAAAAACAAAATGACACAAATGGCAAATTAAAAAAATATATATTAAAAAAAAAATTATAGAATGTAAAAAACAACCCTATTCAATATTCTAAAACCCTAACATTCAATTGAATAACAGCACAAAAATTTAAAACCCCTAAAATATCCAATAATCAAACCAAATACTAAGGCGATGATTTAATTATTTTTAAAAAATCAAATCAATCTAATTAAATCTTCCAATCTTCTCTCTACCTCTATAGGCTTGAAACCTTTAATATTCTCCTTAACTCTTGTTTTCAAACTTGAACCAAAAGAAAAAATCTCCACTGTTGGTGCTCTCAAGCAGCTATCTGTTGGTTTCCTTTGTCCCACCAAGCAAAGGTCGATCATAGTAGTCGTCGGCGTATCGTTCATGACACGTTTATCTTTTGTTCAGTCGTCGATCGTAGGTTTAGTCACGTTCATCCTTTATTCAGTCGTCAGTTGTACGTTTTAGTCAGTGTTCTTCCTTCGTTTAGCCAGCGTTAGTCCTTCGTTCCTCCTTCGTCCTTAGTCTCTTCGTTCGTCTATCCAATATCATTTTTTTGGTTTCATCGCGTTCGTCTAGCATTCCATCCACGTTCGTCTGTACTCATTCACAGTTAGTTCGAGATTAAGGCAGGATTATATTAATTTTCCATTATAAATCAATGGCTCTAATTTTTTTTTTTTATAAATTTGACATTAAAGATATATTATTTCTAGAAAATATCTTGGCTGTTATAGGCTAAATAAATAATGTTTAATGGAAAAAATATTATTTGCAATAGTTTATAAAACTAAAATAAGATTTCCCTATTTATTAGGAGTCACCAACAAAATTTTATATTTAATCTAATAAATATAAAGAAGAATTAAAGACATGAAAAAGGTAATTGAAGGAAGAAAAATGGTTAGTGAAAGATTGGGAGCTGCTAGAATTAGTGGTGGAAAAATAACAAGCAAACAAAGAATTTCACAAGTGAAGAAAAGGTATATATTTTTCATTTCTATGTACATTGAATTTGAAAAGGAAAATACTAATATTTGCACATGGTTGGATCATCGGTAGCAAAATGTGGAATTTCAAAAAAAAAAAAAAAAAAAGAGCAAGATGAAGTTAGAGAAGAAGCTAATGAACAATTACAAATTCTTTGAAGAAATTACATAAAAAAAATGCATTATCTCCTAATCACCACGGACACCATGTTTCCACAAGTCCATACCTACAATGACAGTAAATATATATATACATATCATCAATAACAAATTAAACAACTTAAAAATTTAAAAATATGTACCACACGTGTTGAAGATCGTTTGTGGCCGAATCATTTTCTCAATCTTCTTCTTCATTTGTTTCATTTGTCGGACATTTTCTTTCATTTATCGAGCATGCAACTTTGACGTTATTCGTTGTTCTTCAATTAATCATTTAATATTTTCAAGACTAGCAATTAGTTTGCTAACTCTCTAAAGTGTATTTCTTACATATATGAAGACGAAGAACTGCTACAACTCTTTCAAGACTTGGGATTGGGGCCTAAAACGATCTTTTGAGTAGTTCGGTCGTCTACCTAAAACGATCTCGCATATCTCGTCTCTAGAGAGTGGTCGAGAACCTTTTGAGGTGAGTTGCGACTGGAGTTCCAACATTTGATTCTGCACCAAAAGTTTTAATTAAGTTGTGAACTCAATTAAAAGTTGAAAAATGAATTAAAAGGTTTTCATAAACTTACATGCGTATCCGCCGTTGCCTGTGAAACAAATTGGCCATTCTTATTAGTGTATGTTTCTCTAAACAACTTCACACGGTCCACTGGTTGACCTCGTTGTTCAGTGAGCTAATGTTGTCGTTGTAGGATTGACTTAGACCCGTTGCTAGAGTCTACTATAGTTGTAAGGTTGTTTCACTCTAGCAACCTTGTTAGTCATTGATTGCTTCTATATACAAACAATCAAAATGTTACATACTAACAACAAAAATGAAGTATTGTCAAGAAACATTAGAAGTGTAAATCACATGAAATTAGTGACTCAAGTAGTGAGTGCAGAGGAAGTGCCAATCTTCCAAACGATTGACCAATCTATTCAGTGGGTTGGCACGTGCTTGTTCAGGGTCGCTTAACTTCTTAAAATGCCTATGAAAGTCTCCCCTAAACTCTTTCCACGTATTGAGCATTTAATGCTCAACAAATCGATTAAAGGCTTGATCTGTGAAATCAAGCATGAACCATTGTTGCAAAGGTAAGAACATACGAATTAGGTTTTTGTATATGTAAGTTTAACATATATTGATAATGCGCAAAAATGTTCATTATTATAGCCCTTTTTATTAGAATAATTAGGTCAAAACGCATAAGAAGATGGTCAGAATGTGTGACTCATGTTGTAAATTCATAAAAATTTAGAAATACAGCTTACATAAGTGTCATACCTGTTTTACGCAATTATCATGTCGAAATGAAGGATAAGTGGAAAAAAAGAAAGAAGCAAATCACACAGGACATCTCATGAAAAGGCTACATGATGAAAACTAGCTTGGCGATTAACACCTCCAGACGAGGAAACACGACATCACACAAGAAAAGCTCACTAGAAGACAAGGATGATAGTTAGAGTGGTGTTCACAGGACCAAATGTCAGCACTGACACACTCAAATGAATAAAAGTTTTCCATCGAAAAGTAGCCTATACAAGCACTTTATCTTCACGAAGAAGAAGGAGGCCTGAATAGGCCAAAGAGGTTTGAATAGGTCAGTTGGTAACATGAATAGGAAGTTAGAGAGCTTAGAGCTCACGCAAGAGAGGACTCCCTTTTCGTTTTTCCCCTAACTTGTAGTATTTTTCCATTCTTCTTTCTCTCCATTTTTGCACTTCATTGTAATATATGATCTTCATATTGTACAGTAGCTGAAGGCCTATATGCTTTATACATACATAGATAACTTCCAACATTTGTATTCCGAAAGATGAACAAGTGAGTACATTAGGCGCTGAGAAGTTATTGTCCTTAAACGAGAAGTTCTATAAGTGTTCTAAGCAATGTCTTATAGATATAACTCGCCTAATCAAGCTTAGTCATTTGCATCCCAAAAGGTGAGCAGGTGTGGCATCTAAACACTTCGAGAAAAGGTCGCCTTAATCATAGGCTGATTATACAATTATATCGCATCAAGGCTCTCGCATTACTTAATAATGTATAGACCTTCCTTCACCACTTTCTTGCATACAAGTTAGTTCGTTCAATCTTCCATCTTGCCACATATTATTCTCTGTGCATGAGTCTCTAGCTGTAAGTAAATAGTATTAGTTTCTTTACATTCTTTCTACTTAATTTTCATTATGCCTAAACGATAAGTGAACCCTATAACTAACATTTATAAATAAGTCCTTGTGTTCAAACCTGGATCATCTTGGTAAACCTGCTGCTTCGCTTACACTTGGATAAGTAGTAGGAAAACTTGTGCTTAACGAAGATTTATGTATCACATGATGGAGAGGTACATAGGTATCTTACATGCTATGATCATGACCCATGACTCCTCGCCTAGAATTAAAGCATGCTATATAGAGAGTTACGTGATGGAAATGGTAGACATGCGCAACAGAATAAAGATCGGATATTACTCTAATTAGAACTAAACAATTTTATGATTAATATGCATTACAAATCCAAAATGAAACAAAATAAGGTTAATAGAAAAATTCACCTTTGATGCTTTTCTATTATCGTAATCTCGTTACGTTTTCGAAGTCGAAACTACCACTAGCATTGACCCGCTATTCTCCAGACTTAGAACTGAGTTATGAGACTTGAACGGTGGAGAAAAGAGAGAGAGATACATTTAGGAGGATGAACTTAGCTTTGAGAACTTGCAGAGAGAAAAGAAATTTTGGTTTGATTTTGCAATTCCAAATTACGAAATCAATTTCAATAAAAAAAGAACAACCCAACTTTCATTTGCAATCCATTCCTTTCATAAGCAAACTGCATGAAAAAATTACATGTAGTGAGCTTTCATTCTCCACACTTGACATATGACCAAGTAGGTGTCTCACATGAATGAAGCCATTTGTTAATTACATGCAATGTGCTTCTAAGGGTAATATGGTATTTTGACATTTAAAAGTCAAAAGTCAACATTTTTACTTTTTACCATTTTATCTACCTTGACTAATTTTGACTTTCCGAGTATGAATCTGCATTCATTTTTCTAAAATTGAAATCAACATTTTGACTTTTTACATCTTTGACCTTTTTCATCAATTTCGAGCTTCCAAATATGAATCCATATTCATATTTAAATCACATTTAAACATGAAGCTCTATCTTAAGTTATAATCGATGGTTATATCAAATATATTCATCGGTTTATGTCTCTTTACCTAATTCAAACAATTTAAATTATTCTATCATAATGTTCTAAGTTGATTCCTTATGAGCTAGCAGGGGAACCTAATGGACCTATAGATCATGAGCTCCAACGATTCATGATTAACTGTCTAAACTCTTTAGACCGAGTTAATCAACTTTTGTTAACTAACAGCTCATTCCACTAAAGTCTTGTAGTTGTACTCCCCTCACTATAGATATCTTTTGTGTCCATGTGATATAACCATGATAAATAAGTTAATTCTTCACAAGTTGTTTACAACCTCGACTGGGTCAAAGTACTATTTTACCTTTGAGATTATATCTTTTCTTTCTAAGTCCCACTAATTCACTATTGAACAATTGGTTTAAGGTCCAACTACTAAATCGAATCCCTCTCAGGCCAATGAGAGGGTAGGGCCCATTTTCAAGACCTGGATTCAGTCCTTAAGGGAACAACCTGTCTACTAACCCTAAAATGAGCAGGAGTGAATTCCATCTTCCTCTCAATGTTCCTAGCTATCCACCTGGTCTTACCTCTAAAAAATGGGAGGCTTATTGGGTCAGCGCCATTGAGCTGCCCTCACCTATGCAGATCTAAGGCTAATTCTGTGTGAACAAAAGTTCATAGTTAGATCAGGATTAAGATTAAGTTACATTTGATATCTATAAATGAAATAGTCAGTTTTATAAAGTTAACGGTGTTATACCTAAAAGGGACTATTTCATGGTTCTAGTCTTATGTGAACTCTTTACATAGGATGTCCCCACTTCCATGTCTCTACATGAATGATTTAGGATCACATCGTTTGTACTAACTATAAAGCTGGCTGCATCCATAGTGTCCCCAATATAGTATTCATATACTATAGACTATTTAGGCTATTTACTCGAACTTGATCCATGTTTATGTCACTACATAAAGTTTAAGTTTACTCAATAATAGCCTTGAACCTTAGTTTATTGGTTTTAAGGTATCAGTAACGACTTATTGAATATAATATGATTAAAAATCACAAATTTTAGGACATAAATTTCAACATTACGATGAGTGCATCACACACAATGACTTGACTTAGTGACGTATTTCAATTGCATTGTACACACACAGAATTATTAAGTCCAAACACAAATAAAACATATACATAAAGTAATTTATAAACATACCTGTAGATCGTCCTTGATAACCTCGATGTACTCTGGAGGAACATCAGTCAACTTAAGGCAACAGGCTGAAAATGTATGTCGCATTAATACATTGATGGTGTTGTTGAACCGAATATGTGACAAGATTGGCTTCTCCGTTTCTGGGGTGATGAATATTGGGATCTTTCCATTCTACTGAACGTATCTTTCAAACTCCAAGTTTTGGGAGTGCTGACTTCTGTTAGGAGGTGTGAGTGGGTTGAGAGTCATCTAAGAAAACATAACACTATCAGAAATAGAACATCATGTTTATTTAATTATTTAAGTAACGGGACTAACCTGAAGTATCACCCACCGAGTATGATCCCACATTATTGAACGCATCGTCAAACTCTAGAAATTGATCATTTGTCTCCTGGAAATCACTGGAGAATGATGACATAATATCTGTGGACATAAAAACCAAAATTAATTAAACAAACGAGAGTTATCTCAAATTGAATATGTAAAAAATGAAATATGTAGATACGTGATTCGTCATTATTATTCATCGTTGCTTGATTCGCTTTAAGGTGATAATTATTCATAATCATCGTTTATGAAGTCGTCGATGACATGACGCACAATCGATCTTTTCACTACTGTAGGATCAACCTTAGGTCTGCATAGAGTGTCATCCTCAGTTTCATCCACACGATGTTCGACAATTGCTCACTTTCGACATCCTCTACTTCGGACACGTCCTATATACATTTATTTTGGACCACTTGAACAACTTTTCAATTGGTACCATATTTTGGGTCCTTGAAGTAAAAGACTTTATGTGCCTAGATTGTGAGAATTACTGGTTCCTCATTTCACGTGTGTCATATGGCTTTTGTTGTTTTTGTGTCAAAACATCTGCACTTAAATAGCTAAACACATCGTTCCAATGGATATTGAATGAAAGAACTTCATCTAAAACACCGTAGAATTTGTTGTCGGTACTTTCACTGCCGCTGTTTTCATCGACTACCATGACTCCACTGTTTTGTGTAGTGTACGGAAATCACGTTTTACCATGTGAAATCGTACCCCACCAACAATGCATTCCCTGTAACAGCGAACCTCAAGTGAGAAAAAATCATGAGAAAGGTTTTCTCTCTCACACATATTTAGAACTTGAAATTGGTGTAAATGATTATATATAAATTCTGAAATAAGCATATACCAATTCTCAAATTCATGTACGTGATGGAAACGGTAGACATGCACAGCGGAATAAAGATGATATTTTATTCTAACTGCAACTAAACACTTTACTGATTAACATTCATTACAACCCTAGAATTAATGAAACAAGAATATGGTTAATAGAAAAACATCAACGGGAAAAACTCACCTTTGATGCTTTTCTATTGTCGTAATCTCATCAAGTATTTAAAACCAGGATTAACAATAATGTTGACCCGTTATTCTTTAGATTTAGAACCAAGTTGTGGGACTCGAACGATAGAGAAAATAGAGAGAGAGATGGATTTAGGAAAATGAACTTGACTTGGAGATCTTGTAGAGAGAAAATGAGTTTTAGTTTGATTTTGGAATTCAAAATTACAAAATCAATTTCACCAAAAAACAACTACTAAAATTTCTTTGCAATAATCCACTCCTTTTATAAGTAAACTACATGCAAAAAATTGCATGTAGTGAGCTTCCATTCTCCACACTTGGCATATCACAAGGTAGGTGCCTCACATGCATGAAGCCATTTGTTAATTATATGCAATGTGCTTCTAAGGGTAATATGGTAATTTGACATTTAAAAGTCAATAATAGTCAACATTTTGACTTTTATCATTTTATCTATCTTGACTAATTTTGACCTTTCTAGTATGAATCTGCATTCATTTTCCAAAAATTCAAATCACATTTGAATATAAAGTTGTTCAAAGTTTAAATTTTCAAAGTCAAAAGTTAACATTTTGACTTTTTACAACTTTGACCTTTTCCATCAATTTCGAGCTTTCGAATATGAATTCATATTTATATTTAAATATAAAATTCTATCTTTAAGTTATATCTAATGGCTATATCAAATATATTTATTTGTTTGTCTCTCTTTACCTAATTCGAACAATACAAATTATTCTATCATTATGTTATAAGTTGATTTCTTATGAGCTAGTGGGGAAACCTAATGGACCTATAGATCATGGACTCCAACGATCTGAGATTAACTGCCTAAACTCTTTATATCGAGTTAATCCACCTTCATTAACTAAGGAGCATTCCACTAAAGTCTCGTAGTTGTACTCCCTTCACTATAGATATATTTGTGTCCATGTGATATAACCATGATAAGTAATTTAATCATTCACAGGTTATTCATAACCTCAGTTGCGTCAAAGTGCCATTTTACCCTGGAGATTATATCTTGCTCCTTAAGTCCTACTGATCCACTATTGAACAATTGGTTTAAGGTCCAACCACTAAACCTAATCCTTCTCGGGCCAATGAGAGGGTGTGGCTCCTTGTTCAAGACTTGAATTCAGTCATTAAAGAAACAACCTATCTACTAACCCTAAAGTAGGTAGGAGTGAATTCCATCTTGTACTTTATGTCTCCAGCTATTCACACGATCTCACCCCTGAAATGGGAGACTTATTGGGCCAACACTAATGAGCTGCCCTTACCTATCCAGATGTAAGGATAATCTCATGTGAACAAAAGTTCATAGTTAACTCAGGATTAAGATTAAGTTACACTTGATATCTATAAACGAAATAGTCAATTTTACAAAGTTAGCGGTGTTATAACTTAAAAGTGGCTATTTCATGGTTTCGGACTTATGTAAACTCTTTACATAGGATGCTCCCACTTTTATGTCTCTACATGAACGATTTAGAATCACATCGTTTCTACTAACTACAAAATAGGTCGCATCTATAGTGTTCCCAGAATAAGATGCCCATTCGTATATGTATATTATAGACTATTTAGGCTATATACTCGAACTTGATCCACTTTTATGTCTCTACATAAAGTTTAAGTTTACTTAATAATAGCCTCGGGTCCTTAGTTAGCTTGCAGATTATAGTATCAATAACAACTTTATAGAATAGAATATGATTACAAACTATGAGTTTTAGGACATAAATTTCAACAGTACGTTGTATACCTGAGGTATGAACTAATCAGGAAATGATCATTGATGTGTTCTAAATGAGTCCAAAGCACTTTGAGCTTGATGACGTATCAACCTCAAGTGTTTTCTAAAGTAAATAATTATGATTTTTTGTGAAGACCATAACAAAGACTTAAAATAGCCAGCGATGTATAAAGATGGAAATGCATACTTTTGGTAGTCCGCTATTTCATCTACAATGTTGATTATGTACCAATTTGCGAGGCATTTCTCTTCCAATGATAGAGTTTGTAAACTTGTTGTCCCTAATAGTCGTACTTTCTACACGAATGTTCGTTTCTTGTAAATCAATTTTTAATTATCTTGTCATCTGGAATGCTATCATCATTTCATTCATTTCTAGTCAATCGAGTTTCAATTCTACTTAGATATTTTGAACAAAAGTTCCTAATTCATTCATCACACATGCTTATGCAATAAACCCCTTATGACGTGCTTAAACTTCTTTCAATGAAATACAACCAACTATAAGAGACCAAACTAGCAACTTTTGTTTCATATGGTAAGTGAACGACAAGCTGTATCATTATGTCGAAGAAGGCAAGTGAGAATATTCTTTCCAATTTACAAAGAATGATTATGATGTCTAATTGCAATTGCTCATAATCACTTATTCATAGCGTTCTTGCGCACAAGCGAGGAAAAAAACCACCAATTCAATAATAGCAATGGAGAAATCTTTTGGTAAATATGCTAGAACAAAAATAGAGAGAAGTCGATGTAGCAAAACGTGATTGTCATGTGTTTTAGGACCTGATATTTTTCCGTCTTTGTCATTCACACATCGTGAAATATTAGAAACAAATTCATAAGAAAACCTAACTGATTTTAGATACTTGTAAAATGTAACTCGCTCGCTGCTAGTTAACGTATAAACTGCACATGGCTTCACCAATCTGTTACAGAATTCTATCAGATGTAAATCCTTTCTTATTTTCAAATCTATTAGGTACAACCGAGCATTCATGGTGTCTTTCATTTTTTCTTCAATATTAAATAACGTACCAACCAAGTTGTCACAAACATTCTTTTCAATATGCAGCATTCAGTTTATGATGTAATAGTAGTCTTGATCAGTAAGGAAGTCCGACAAAAGGTACTTCTCTTATCTTTTACTAAGGGATATTTACTCATAAATTGGAAAATTCAACGAATCTAGTTGTTCTAAGATCTCATGCTCATTCATTACCACTAGAGGAGCCCTACGCTTTACCTTTTGAACATGTAGCTTACTTCTGCGCCAAACGTGGTTTTCTGAAAGATAACGACGATGTCCCATAAAAGATATTTTTCCTCTTACTCCGAATGACAATTTATCTCCTATGCATATGGAACATGCCCAATACCCTTTCGTACTCTACTCGAATAAGTCATCATATGTCAAAAAGTCATTAATTATCTACAACAAGGCTGCCAATTGAAAAAACTTACTGGTAAAAGATTCATATGTACACACACCAAAAGTCCCTAACTCTTTCAATTCCTAAATCAACGGTTATAGGTAAACATCAATTTCTCTACCAAGTGATCATGGATCAGGTATGAGTAATGACATGAAGAAGTTAGACTCTTTCATGCATTTCTGTTGGGATTTATGTTCTAAAACTCATAGATTGTAAATATAATCCATTGACTATTGTTACTAAAGTGTTATTATTGTAATCGATGTTATTGATTATATTAATAGTTTTTTCTTAATAACCCAAATCTAATAAACTAACATCCTAAGCTATTTAATGAGTCTTGAATAGTATGTAGAGACATACAGGGATCAATGTTTGAGATCAACTTAAAGGGTCTATAGTATAGGGATCAGATTAGGTACCTTACACTACAAGAAATAACACATACTCGCTAACAAAAAACCCTATAATAGATCTTTTATAGCCTTTTTCGAAAGTCCTGACAGCCCATGTTATTAAAAGTCTAGTACTTTTTATAGCGTTTTTCGAAGCTATAACGAGTGCTATGATAGAGTATGAAGATATAGCTTATATACGTTGCTATAAAAACATTTGATAGCATTTTTCATTAGAGCAATAATAAATTTATATAGCTTTAAATAATGTGCTATCTTTGACATGTAATAGCATTTTTTCGACGCTATAATATAGTATTTACAACTTAGTATTAAGCTATAATATAGTATTTACAACTGTAGTATTAAGCTATAATATAGTATTTACAGCTGTAGTATTAAGCTATAATATAATATTTGCAGCTGTAATATTAAGCTATAATAAAGTATTGGCAGATGTACTATTAAGCTATAATGATGCTATTTTATCGTTTTCAATTATTTTAATAATTATAATAACCTTTTGATAGCATTTCATTTTTAGTTATATAAATCTTTTTATAAATTTAACTTATGGCTACGAAAGAGGTAATTTTTTTCTAAAAAATAAATTTTCAATTAATTATCTTTTAATAAATTTTAGTTCAAGGACTCAATTTAGTTAAATCTACATACATAAAATTACAAAATAAAATATTTAATAATTTTCTTAACTAAAGTTGCGTCTAAAATGATACACGAATATAAATAAAGTATTTTGTAAAGATACCAACATAAATTAACCTTCAAAATTAATACAAACAAAAAATTCAATATAAGTGTTCACAATTATATTGTAGGTATGAGCTAACTGCTATCGTTGGTTCTTTAGTCTTTTGGTTAGGACACCATTTCATTCACCTACATAAATTTATAGAAACATATATCAATGTATGATTATAGCCACTAAGAATAGTGGATATTAATTAAACAATTATAGAAAATCTTTAACAAATGTAGACAAAAAATATTAGAAATAGATAATATACCCATAGTCACTTTATCAGATGGCCATGCAACTGTATGTCCTAAAGCTTCTTCAATACATGTCATTTCTCATATTGATGCGTTCGGTTTCTTTGCTACATCAACCCATACTCTAACTGCATGTGGACCAATAGGAACATGATGAACCAAAGTAGCTGGATCATTAGAAGACCATCTTACTTCTGCAACAATCTCTCCTAAGCCATACCAATGAAATAACTTGCACTTAATTTGAGTGTTGTTATTGATACTCTGTCAACAAATAAATATGAGATACTAGAATAAGAAAATAATGACATCATAATACTTTGGAGGAATATATATTCGCTTAATTAGCACACTTGCAGTAGCATTTGAAAGTTCCTCGCTTGGTTCAGCCTATGATAATCTCATATGAAACAAAAAATATAGTTAACTACTAACATGAAAAAAAAAAAAAGAATAGCATAACTACTTCACATACTCTACCCTTCAATGTAGTAACCTCATACTTTACCAAAAATCTCATACCTAGTAACCTACCCTTCAATATAGTAATCTCATACTCTACCAAAAATATAGTAACCTACCCTTTAATGTAGCTAACATAACTATTCACATACTGTACACATATGTAGTTAGAAACATCCAACAATAAATTAAACATCAAATGCATAAAGACTAACTCCCCAACAAGCAAACCAACAAAGTACAATATTCTAACAACTTTCAAAGAGAGAAGATTGTAAAATATAAAGGTATCTTACTTTCACATACTAAGCATATATGTATAATTAAAAAACATTCAACAAGAGCAATAAGAAACATCAAATGCATAAAGTCTTAATCTCCACCCTCCCCCCCCCCTCGATTTCAAACTTAGTAACCTACCCTTCAACGTAGCTAACATAACTACTTCACATACTGTACACATATGTAGTTAGAAACATCCAACAAGAAATTAAACATCAAATGCATAAAGACTAACTCTCCAACAAGCAAACCAACAAAGTACAATATTCCAACCACTTTCAAAGAGAGAAGATTGTAAAATCTAAACGTATCTTACTTTCACATACTATACATATATGTATAATTAAAAAACATTCAACAAGAGCAATAAGAAAGAAAAAACATTTTCCTTTTCTTTTTTCCTAGTTTTAGTTAAGATTTGAAATAAAAGAAAGAAAAACATGATCTTCCAATTAAAGAAACTAAACTTACTGTCATACATTCTCTAATTGCATAATCTAACATGCTAACTTTGAAGAAAGAACATAGTTATTTGAATAATTATAACTTAAAAATACTAGAGGAAGCAAGAAAGGAAGGAAGGAATTATGTAGAAATATAAACTTCTTTTAAAAAAATGACTAAATAGAAACAGGAGAATTATAAGTACATATTTTGAATTGAAGAAAAAATCACTAGTTACTATATCTTAACTCACATCAACATTTTCTTTCTAAGATTCTTCTCTTATTTTTATTTTTTAAAAAATCATTTGATCTACCAAGTAATATTCATTGAGAAAGAGAGCAATAAAGGACTTATTCCCATTTTACTAATTACATATAAAAAAGAAACTCACATTCATAGTTGGTTACAATCTCCACACCAGAGCTCTTGCTAATCACTAATGAACCAACCGCTTCAAAAGACTTATACAAAGGGACTAATTTTAAATGTAAACTTAATACGAAAAAAATGAGTCAAGATTTAAAATGTTAGACCAAGACATTCAAATGAAAAGAAAAAAAATGATTACAGAGATATCCATTCTTTAAGGAAGTTAAAAAAAAAAAAAGATATCACATACTTCGCAAACCATTTTCATTTGATTCTTGAACTTTTCCAATAATTACCTCCTTTGTGAATGGACAAAACACAACCAACGTGAACACAACCTGCCAAAATATTCACACATAAAACTCAGGTCATCATATTTCCAACGAATAAGTATCCCTGATGTAGTTTTGACAAAATTCATAATTTCAAATGACAAGGATAGTGAAAAGACAAATAGTTCATAAGACAGATGGATAAATAAGAGACCAAAGTTTACTGATTATGTGATTTTGACTTTACATATTGAAGCACAAAAGCATTTTCATGTTGTACTTGATAATTAAAGTATACCCTACATGTTAGATACCAAATATGCATATACATTTTGGATGAAACTCGTAATATATTACATCCTAGGTAAGTGACCACCATGGATCGAACACATTCATTCTAAGTTCTTTATTAAATCCATGACCCATTTTAATCTACCAGAATTACATCATACATACATAAGCACTGACACTAAGTAACAAAGGAATTTCAATGTAAATGTTCAATCTTTAAAGGTAAATATAAGAATACCTTGTATGTTGCAGCACCATAGCTGGGAAAGATAAAGCCCCCATCAATCGATCTTATATCATAAACAGAAATACATATCCTAAGTTGGCAACCACCTAGATGACAAAGCTCATCTCAATAAAAGTGTTGATCCCAAGGCAGATGGTAAAATTGAAGAAGGTTAATCAACAACCTTACAAACAAAAAATACACGAACCTTATCTATGAATAGTTTCTCCAGCTCACCCTTAATAGCATTAAGGATAGGTAAATTAAGCAAGCTTGGAGGTACACGTAGTGTGTGCTCAATTAGGCTAAGATAGAACATCTAGATGTTCTATAAAGCTAATAGTTCCAATCAAAACACAATTCTTCAGCCCCTGGATAAAGGAAACCAATGCAAAACACCAGATTTCAAGCGAAGGTATAAATGATAAGGGAAATTCCATACTACGTAATATATAAACAGAAACAAAACTACCCGACAAGAACTAAACTCAAATAATTTCAATTACGAAAACTCAAAGAGCCAATGTATCTAAAAAGAGAGACAAGAAAACAAGAAACTATTAAAAATAAAAATAAAATAAATAACAAAACGTCACATAATTAAATCAAATGAGAATAAAGTAATGTATAAACAAAGCAACAGATCAATTCAGCAAAAACAGAGAGTCCAAACCCAAGTATGAGAACAGCAGTAAATCATACAATTAAATAAAACAGAGTGAGGGTCTTCTAAAGACTAAAAATTTAGAGAAAGAATGAAACGTGTTTTGAGAGAAAGAATCAGACTTAGAAGAAGCATAAGATAATGGCTAAAAAGAGAGGTCAAGAGAGAGAGAGGAAAAGGAAAATAGATAAAAAAGATTAAATTAAAAAGAATGAATCTAAAGCGTACAATTGAGTAAAGATCCAATCCATGAAAAATACCACCATAAAGGAGAACACCCTATTTCCAAAACTAAACTCATGTAGCAGAAAGAAAATTAAAGTATCTAAAAGCATGGAAGTTGGAAGGTATTTACCTTGTTGTACTTTGATACAAAAAGAGAGTCAACAAAGAGGTCAGTAGAAGATGTTGAACTTAAGTCAAGAGAATCAACTCTGAGAGATTGAAGCCAAAAATAAACTACTTTTGGGAAATCGACGATGGAAAAGAGACGACAGAAGTGGAGTCGTGATAGAGACAATGACGGAGAGATAGACACGAACTGAAATCGATTGGAGAGATAAAGGCAAATAGAAATCGACAAAGAGAAGACGCTTGAACATAAATCTTGAGAGAGAAAAAGGATGGATGGAGAGACGAGGATGGACGAAGAGAAATCGACGAAAAGACGACGATGGGTTGAACGAAAATCGTGAGAGGAAAAAGGAAAGTGAGTGTGGGTCTTGTGTCTGCGTGCGTGAGAGAGGGAAACGGAAAGATAAAATGTAAAAATGGGCTGCAAAGGGGGGAAATAAAATTTGGACTAATTTTAAATGGATAAATAATATTAATTTCTTTTCCCACTATTTTTTTTTCAATAGCCCAATTTTAAATGGGCTATCTTACAAGGCTATTAAAAGCCTTATTTCTTATAGTGTTATCCTAGTAACATTATAGATACAACTCACTTTGTATTTGATACAAACACAATGATCCAACACATTCGTGTAAGTGACATACGAGTAAGGGTATCCTATGCAATGAGTTTGCATAAGACCGCACCACCAAATAGTAATCACCAGATTAGGTTTCTATTTAATTAGGATGACCTAGGTAACTTAGTCTTAATCTTGCGTGTATTATGAACTTTTGTTCGTGAGAGATTGTCCTTTGATTTCTATGGGTGAGAATGGCTAGATCGTCAACTAAGCTTATCATTTTGAGGACAAGATAGAGTGGGGAGCTAGGAACATAATTACACAAGATGAAATCACTCATTCCCTACTTTAAGGTAAGTAAATAAGTGTTTCTTTAAATATGGTCTCTAGTACTTAAACAAACGATCCTACTCACCTTATGTAACGAGAGGGGTTTCTGTTTATTAGTAGGACCATAAACAAGTTGTTCATTAGAGGAGCATTGATATTTAAGAATTAGAGGTAACCTAGAGGTAAAACGATAATTTGACTCAGTTGGTGTTATGAACACTTTTTAATGACTAACTTACTATTGTTTGTGTATATCTTTGGACACAAAAATATATATACAGTGATAAGAGTTCAGTTGTTTATCTTTAGTGGAGTGTACACATAGTTAGCGAATATTGATTAATGTGGTTATTGAGTTTGGCCAATTAATCTCATATCGTTGTAGCTTCTGATCTGTAGATCCATTAGGTCTCCTTCCTAGCTTGTAAAAGGCAATGAGATTTATTTATATTGGTTGTAATTTGAAATATTCAAAATTACTTTGGAAATTAGTTTAATGTGTAGTGATACATTATAATATAAAGTTTATCAAACTTTATTATATAAATTTAATTTGGGATATGATTCAAAATTAATTTATGAGAGATAAAATATTTGAATGAATTCAAATATTAATTTAATGTGAATTAGATTCATATTAAATTTATTGGTTACGAGAGAAACTTATATTTGAATATGATTCAAATTTAATTTAAGTTAAATATAAGATATTTAATTTAGCTACTAATTAATGGTTTATTTTTATTTGATTTAATTAAATTTGATTTAATTAAATTAATATAAAACTATAATATAATTGAGAGATATTCATTAAATAAGTTTTACATTAAATATTAATTATTTAATTTAAATTTTATTTAATTAATTATTAACTAATTTATTAATAGTTAATTAATTAGTAAATTTTAAATTTTTACTAATTTAATATTTTTGAAATTAATAGAATCTCATGATTCTGTCCTATTCCCTTTCCTACTCTATGAAGGAAAGAGAGTATAAATGAGCAGAAGATAATAATTTTTCTTCAATCCTAAATATCTAAACTTTTTTCCATCCTAATTGGTTCCTACAAACCAATCTCATCCCAAAAGATAGGAAGATCTTCGACGAGTGGTGTCTCAATTTGGAGATTTATTTTGTAGATTTAATGACGTCAAACAAGTAAGTTTTTCTTAATAAGAAAATTTGTTTCTACATTATTTTGCTAATGTATTTGTATTTTGAGATTCCCAAATTAAATTGAGGAATGGTTATGTAAAATCTTCCGCTGACATGAGCTTTTATCCCTTCATTTTCAAGGTGACAAATTATAAGAATTAACACCACACGCCACATATTGTACAAGTGCTTATATTTTCAAACAAATTAAACTCATCTGAAGCTAATCTCAAACGAACATTTCTTAAATATGAAGCGAAATCAAGAAATTCACAATCAAAAGGCTTTCATCCCTTTACATCAGCTGGATGTCTTAACACATCCTCTCTTTTGACTCATTTATCATTATGTCATCTCACGTCAAACGAGCCTTCTTGCGATACAAATAATCGTTATAATCTCAGTATCAATGAAAAGTGACACACTATCTTATGCAGAATTTTTTTCCTTTTCTAGGACTAAACTACTAACCACAAGTTGGACAATGTTGCAAATCATTAAATTCCTTCCAATACAATACATAGTCGTACTTACACACGTGAATAGTCTCGTATCCTAGGCCTAAGTCATGCAGTTTTTGTTTAGCTTTGTAGAATGAACTAGGGATAGTAATATTCATTGCAAATGCTGCTTTTAATAGTTCTAATAACATGTCGAAAGATTTTTTACTCCAATCGTTGAGAACCTTGATATGCCTAAACTTAACCAAAATGTTAAGGGAGGAAAATTTTGAACAATCGGGATATAGCTCATTATGTGCTTCATTCAATAACTTTTGAAATATATTTGTTCTCTTATTCTACAACAATATTAAATGACATTTCATTCTTCAAACCTTCCTCCATTACTTCTTCATGTTCAATCGAAGCTTGTAAATCATTAAGCATACCCAACATCTCATTTTCTTCATGAAAAGGATTACTGCCAGTTTCTTCATCAAATCTTTCTATACCTCTATGCAAGTTCACTGATTCTCCATGATACACTCAGTCTATAGGTGGTGGGTATTCCAATTGTTAATTGATGTGGGTCCACACCCTCTAATGATTCCCAAATTGAGTTCATACTTCTCTTGGACTGACACCTTATTTGTCCGTAATCATCGACGTTAAACTTTGGAACCTCTAAAAATTGGGACACTCCCTCCCTATACTAAACCGAGAATTTATTCCTAAGTTTCGTCCAACCCTTGTCCATCGTTAAAGACCTAAAACATAAATATGTTTGATTAGTCTTCTATTCCTTCTCTCAATATCTCAAACTTACTTCATGAATAAGCTACACCTGATAAGTACCCAATCTTTGAATTTTCACTAAAGCTAAGTTTAAACTGCATAATAGCTAAAACAACCTAAGCACATATTACTTCAATCTTCGCAAGCTACCTAACACTTCCAACAAACTTAACTACTAACAAATTGTTAACTTGTTTAAACTAAAGGATTCCACAACTGCAGAATAGCTAAAACAAATCAATCAAAATGCATTCTTCATTTCAATATACATTTTATACATACAATTTCAACCCTAAACCTCTAACAATTTCAATACATTTAAACATATATTTCAACAATTTTAACCCTGAAACAATAAGAATTTCAATAAAAATTTTATACATACATTTATTTAACTTAAAAAAGAAACAACAAAGAACTTATGGGAATTTATAGTGGTGGCAGTAGAATATGATGACAAGCGGTGATGAACGACGAAGCAACCCAACAGAAAAAGTGAACAAACGACTGACCGCAGACGATAGATGACAGATGATGGACGACGAACAAATCGCTCTCTCTCGGTCGCTTTCTCTCTAACTTTCTTTCTCTCTTTTTAGTTCTGTGTTTGGTGAACACAAATTTTGAAATTTATAGATGATCACCCGACGCACAACAAAAACATCGAGAGATCCCTTAGTCTCGATGGCATAACTAAAATGTCGGGACTAGTGCTCTCTATTCCTGATGTTTTACTTATGGTGTCGGACAAATGGCCCCTACTTTTACGTTTTATACATGGCATTAGAGAAAATCAAATTAATTTTTTATATTGTTTTCTTTTTTCCAACGTGGTCAACATAAACGTCGGGAATGGTGGTTAAATTCCCAAGTATATATGCATGGCATCAGCAAAAAGTAAACAATTAAATAATAATTTTATTTCCCCAAATGCAATATATGTCCACGTCAGAAATAGACACCTAATCTCTGACGTATATATGCAAAGCGTAAAAAAAAAAGAAATTATTATTTAATTGTTTACTTTTCTCTGACGTATACGTGTACATTGTCGTGGATTGGGTGGCCTATCTAGACATTGAATTTATAACGTTGGGATAGATGACATATGCTGACACACACCTTATGGAATCAACAGAGGTGCTATTTTTTTACGTTGGTTAGGCCAATGCTATAATTTGTGTCGGAAGAATCTCGATTTCTTGTAGTGTAACTTGAATTGCTTAGAAAACTTTTGATTATTTTGAAGCTTCTAGTTTTAAAGCCTTCGTATCCTGTAGTTGGAACTATTTCATTTTGATGTTATTGTTTAACTTTAGAAGAATATATATGCTTGCACAAATTCGCTTCACAGACATATTAATGTCATAAAATTTTGAATGATACTATATTTTTTATAACCAATTTTTTTACCTTTTTGTGTGTGTCCCAAGTCTGTCGTTTATAAAATCATTCATAAGTTTCAAAAATCCTAATTCTACTGGTTATTATAAAGTTTGGATAGTTAAAAAACCTTGATTACGATTCAATGACATTGTTTAGTAAATCGTTCTTACTGTTGGTTCTGTAACAAATACATCCAATTGTTAAGCATTTTGGATTGGAAAAGTATACACCAAATCAAGCCCATGAATTACAAATTTCTGTATATGGATTACATAAAGGTATATAAATATCTGAGCAAATACATATTAATATTTAAATATGTGATAATCATGATATAGAATGAATAATTCTCATATTGTTTAAAAGCATAAAATACAGTATAATTTTGTCAACAACATATGTTATAGATCAAATACTGTGGAACTAATATGAAAATAATAGTACTTGTCATCTAGTATGTACAAATACACTGTAACTCTATAAAATAATCAACACAATCAAGCATGGTCAATGTAACCAATAATTCGAATTTGTTAAAAAAAAAAACAGATTCTAATTGATAGCAATAAAGAATGTAAGCTACTAACTATAATATAGTACAAAATTATATATCAAAATAAAGTGAATCTAATAAAAATGTTTTAACAAATTAGAAAAAAAACAATCAAATATTTACTTTTTAAAAAAATTATTAATGAAATATTTTGATAATTATGGAAAAGAAATAAACAATAATCAGATGTAAATAATTTTTTTGTTAATAAATAAATATATTTGAAGATTATCAAAAAAAATTAAAACTAATAAAATATTTTCATATATCAAACTAAAGGTTTGTTATGTTAGATCAAATCAAAACTAATAAAATAGCAATTTCAAATTTTAAATTCGCACATTTCTCTGAAGCTTGTTATAAAGAGATTTCTCTCAAGTTTTTGGAAATTAATTAACATTCACAATTCTCACAATCTCATATACATTTATTCCTAAAATGTGCAAAAGTTATATATGGAACTATAAGAAGGTCAAAATTGGTATATTGAAAATATTAAGCATGTGCTAGGCATGTGTGATTTTCCATAAAACTAATAGCCACAATTTTTGCCAAAAATCAAGGAGCTCTCCCCAAATTTTTCATTTCTTCCAATTTACCTATTTTTAAGTGTGTTAAATGATAAATGGGCAAGTAGGCAAGTAAAGGGTTTAGATTGTTAAGGCAACCTATTAACAAGTCCATGCTAGCTCTTCTATTCTTTATTTCATTTGTATATAAAGCCCAAATTATAAGGGTTACTTTCGATTATATGAGGTATATTTTGATGTGGATGAGTGTAGGGTAAGGGTTTTTCATCCCAAACTTTCTATATATACTTGTAATTATAGATATTCACGTTTCAGTTCGGTTCATTTTGAAGCTGAAATCGCACTGAATCACAAAATGTAAAAAACTCATTCAAAATCACACCGAACTACTCAACTGTGTCAAACTGAATCAAAATTGAACTGTTTAATACATAAATAAAACTGGATTGAAACTCAACCGCTTATGCATAAATATTATAATCAAAATCAAAGTGCATAAATATTGTTCTGCCTTTAGTTATTGAATCTCGGGCCTTAGTGGCACCGAGTGCCACTGGGATGAAAGCTTTGGATTTTTTGTTAATTTATATACATATATATTTAATTATATATACATATATATAATTTTTTAAAATAAAGTGGTTTGGTTTGGTTTTAGAATCGGTTTAATTTCTTAAATCGAACCGAACCGCATAAGCAGGAGTTTTAATTTAAACAAAATTGAACCAAACCGCATGCATTTGGTTTATGTTATATTTTGATTCGATTGCAGTTTGGTTTGCAGTTCAGTACAATTTTCAACTATTTTTTTTTTAAATTTCCCTACTTGTAATATTATACTCCAAAAATCATGGAAATATACATACAAAGCTAAAGTTTTCTCTTGCCAATACATCTTTCTCTACAATGCCGCTTTATTCTTAAGTTAGTAACAGAACCTTGTCAAATAGCAAGAGTTTTTTTTTTCTTTTTTTTTTTGTTTCTTTCTCTCCATCATTTCGGCTTCCCCTATCTTCTTGATTTATTTTACGCTCAAATGAGCACTCAGTCTATCTCCAAAATGGGATCACCAACGATGCTTCCTCCTTTACCTCCAAAATGTTTAGCTTCGAGAACAAGATCTCTATTTTTAAACTAAACGATGAAAATTATCTTTGTCGAAATTTCAAGTTGTTACAGTGGAAGGCTATGATTTAGAAAAATATCTTGATCATCACTTATTAGAACCTGCTGTTTGCACGAGATTTTCAAAGAAATTTCGTTCGTGGAGTTGGACTTGTGTTGATGTTGTATTTATGTTGATTTGATGCGATGTGGTTCGATCTCTTGTATTTGATACTCTGATTCTCTCTTAGTTGAACGCCTACGCTTGATTTGAGGAAGCAGAGCACGTGATGTTCTTGAAGTTGGTTGAATGCCTATACTTAATTTGAGAAAGCAGAACACGTGATGTTCTCAAAGTTGGAGTCTTAGAAGAAAGCTTGTATCTTCAAAGGAATTTTAATCTTCGAAGGTGGTCGACTTTAGGAGTTAGGGAGTTTTCTAACTCTTGGAAGAATTCTCTTTAGACTTTTTGATGTCAAATTTTCCTACTCTTACAAATGAGGAGAACTCTTCTGTTTATAGAGTTTTTTAGTGGACTTTATGGCTTGAGCCTGATTGGTCCATGGATCAATCCATGGGCCCAACCACATAGATTTGGGTTATATTTAGGCTTTGGGCTAAATTAAGCTTATTTTTGGGCTCAATTGAACTTTGCCCAAATAAATAATATTTAATTTGACCAAAAAAATTAACTTGATCCAATGGTCATAATGAAAACATGTGTGACATCATCAGGATTGACCAATTTATGTTTTCAATTTTAATTTGGGACGCATGTTAATTTTTTTAATTAGTCCCAAATACAATTATTTGTATTTTTTTATCATTAATTTAGTAAATGATGTGGCAATTTGTGATTGGTCTAAAAATTTCTTATTAAACACCTGCATCTCAATTCCTCAATCTCACGGCCAAAACTCCTCTAGCCACCCTTGGTGTGCCTTCATCACAAACTATTCAAATTCCAAACTAGAATTCAATAAGTGGAAATGCCAAGATTGTCTAATTTCTTTCTGGTTACTCGGTTCGATGGATAAGGATATTCTCAACCAAATGCTCAATTGCAACTCCACAAAGGATATATGGGCTAATCTTCATGCAATTTATTTTTCACAATGTCTTGCTTAGGCAATGCAATTCAAGAGTAAGCTTCAAGACATAAAGAAAGGAGTTATGCCTTTGTGAATATATATTTTATGAAAATCCAAAAATGTGTCAATGGTCTGGCTTCAGTCGGTAAACTTGTATCCACTAATGATCATATTTTATATATTCTTTATTCATTTGGATCAGAATATCAATATATGATTTTTGTTATTTCTGCCTGTACTAATTCAACCTCTATACAAGACATTACTTCACTATTATTGCTTACAAAGGAACCCCGTATTGAATGTAACATCTGTGTAAAAAGCTCTTTGTCATCGGCTAACTTGAGGATTGGAAAAAGACACTGATAAACTGATCAAACAACAAAATTTTCACCAGTTAGAGGATGTGGTGGGGGTCAATTTAATCATGGGTTCTAATTCAATAAAAACAAACCATAATGCCAAATTTGCACCAAATTTGGGCGTACTGTTGATCGCTGCTTTAGTCGTTACTTACCTCCTCAATCAACATTTGCTCAGTCAGGTTGTTCCCTTAGTTTTTAATGCTCACTAATCATCCTGGTTTTTCTCCTATGACAGCTATGGTTGCATCCCCTTATTTGAATATGAACAACAATTGGTCTCCTAACTCTGGCGCTACAAATCACCTCACCATTAATAACTTCAACAATCTATCTATTGAATCTAAGTATAGGGGCAAAAGTAAAATATATGCAACAAATGGCTCAGGTTTGCAAATTCTTGACTATGGTTCTTTTTCTTTTCCATATTCCACTCACTTTAATCGATCTTTGATTTTAAATAATTTACTCTATCTTCTAACTATCACCAAGAACTTAATTAGTGTCTCTCAATCTTAATCGATTTGAGTTTGAGGATGGCTTCTTCAAATTTGGGAAAGCAAGAATCAAGAAAATTCAAAACATTTTGGAAGAGTTCTTTCTTAGTTTTCAACTAAAATGAGAAAAGTTTTATTAGAATATCAAACAGTTGGAATTCTAAGGGTATTTCGGTCATTTACTGTATCACTTTATTTTCAAATTTTTAATAAAGTGCACTATCTTGGTGATGTACTTGACCGAGAAAGACTAAGAAATTTCATTGGAAGAGTTTTTAAAAATTTGTGAAGAATCTCGGGGTCGATCTTAACTGAGATTGATCAAGAAAAATAAAATTACGAGTTTTCCAAAATTGTGCTATTTTTTAAATATAAAACCAAAATAGTACTACTTTTATTAATTTTCCTATATATTGATGTGGTAGGTTAATGAGCATGTAATTAGTTGTGAGAGCAATGTAGATTTTATTAACGTTCTTGTTCACCACGTTACTTCTTAAAAAATTATGAAACACCTCTAATATTGATGTCTTAAAAGTGTTCCAACATTTTTTAAGAATTCCATCATAAAGCCATCTAGTCCTAGGGCTTTACTGTAGTTGAAAGAGCTTAGAGTTGACTGCATTTCGTTTATTATACATACAAATACAACAACAAATATAACAATTAGATTCAAAGTATCTGCATATATAGCAACATTTTTTTAAAAATGCAAATATAACAAAATCTTTTCGGCATTGATGAAAAATATAGCAAATATAACAATCAGATTCAAAGCATTAGCATATTGCAAATATTGGTATATCACTACTAGACCACAAGGGTGTGTTTGAGGTGGAGATTTAGAGGGATTAGGATTGGGGTTAAATAACCCTACCAATTTTCCTATTTCATTTTCTTATAAGTTGTCGTACACCCCCATGTATCCTTATGATTTTTTGGCTGTTTTCCCCCATGTTCTCTCTAATCTGGATGATTATCTTCCTCTTTCTCTCATTTGTTCCTATTTTTCCATCGTGTTTTTCTTATTCCCTTCACTGTGAACCAAATTTATTCCTCATTCTTCGATTTCCTTCCTCTCCTTTTCGATTTCTTCCTACTTTTATCGTCATCTTCAATTTTTTCTTTCGTTCTGTTTGTTTTGTGACAGTTGCATTTCCACGCTACCTCCAAAATGATTCTCATCCTCTCCCTGATAAGTTTCGTTGACCGGTTGACGCTTACGCTTGTTACCTCCGAAACGATATCCTATCTTTCCATATTTCCATTAAAGGCTTTGCTTTTTAGATGTTGCTGCATCAATGAATCCTTGTCGCTCCTCCAAACCTGGCAGCTCCGAGTACACCTTCGCTGCACTTTTATTTCGATCCAAAGTCCATTCAAGTGACAGATGCTACACTTATTTGATGGAAGCTAAGTAGGACACAACGAAGCATGGCAGGGGTTACCGGTCAACATCCAAGGTATGTGTAGCCGATGATGAGTCATATGGTTCACTCTCTGATGTATTTTTCACACCATCACTAATATATGCTTGTATATTTTTTGGGTATTTTCTAAATTTTTTTGTTTCCCAAGTGATAAGTCCTATGGTGGTCACTCTTGTATTTAATTAAGGTTGGTTTGGATTCATTTTTTAAATACACCGCCGTGTGAAATTTTATGCCTTCAGTTTTGTGAACTCTGTTATTCAATTTGTCTTCAACCACATTCCATTCATTCTTTTACTACCCAATTGTTTTTTTACTTTCTTCGATTTTTTCATTGCTTGAATATTTTTTAACTAAATGTTTGTAGCATTTTTTTTCTTAAAGTTATGTGTAGTTTATAATGTTATGTCTGCATTGGGATGGAAATAAATTTGTTTTACTGCATATTATGTTTGCTTTTGTTCCATTCCATGCTAGTTTATGCCTGTTGGTTCTTCACAATAATGTCTAATCCATTGTTCTATGTTGCTTATGTCAATATTGTAATGCCTATTCTGTAAGTACAACTGTAATTGTGCACACCTAATTGCCTAATTTCTTAAATTAGGTCTTCAACTTTGACTATCATGTTGCATTGTCACCTTCAATGGTCATATCCCCTATTTTATGGGATTGTTGTTAGTCTTTAATGCTTCCTACCTTATTTAGTACCACCTTTCCTTTACTATATATATATGTCCTTTCCTCCTTGTTCCATTGCATCCCCGTCTTAGGCCTTTTGCACTGATTTCTTCCCCTTTGGTATGTTTATCAGCTGTATGCTTTCTTTTATTTTGTATAAAATTATATTGTATGCTTTCATTCTTTAGCACAGCCTCCTTTGTTTTCTTCCTCTTGGTTTGATCATTGTATTTACTTGCCTCTTTTTATGCCCACTTCACCGTTATTGAGTAGGTGTACCATGCTTAATAATGTTGACAACTTCTCCCTCATTTGTCTAATTTATTCACTTAATGCTTTCATTATTTACAACACACTCACTTGTTTGTTTTGTCCATCTCCGTGTTCTCACTGATTTCTTCAAAAAGTTTGGTATGTAACTCCATTGTAGCTTTATTCTTCAGCATGCATGACTTCTCTGTTTTCAATGTTCTCGATTTTCTCACTATGTTTTCTTGCCCTTTTTTATGCCTATTTCATCATTTTTTGTGTTTGTACCATGCTTAATTATCATAATCCTTTCCCAATTTCGGGTAGTTTACCAACTTCATGCTTTCATTCGTTACAACAAACTCACTTGTTTGTTTTCTCCCTCGCGGTTTTCTCACTATGTTTACTTATTCTTCTTTATGTTGCTGTTCAAATTGAGTTGTATGTTTATCAAGGTTCATTCTGATGTTCAGTTCAATTATTGGTTACTGTTTTTATACTTTTTCATCCGTCTGTGTTGTCCCCATGTTTCTTCCCTTTGTTGTAAATTATTTTATATACACAAGTGTCATTATTGTCTTTGCATTTCGTTATGATGTCATTATGTACACTACACGAAATTCTACCGCAAAGTCATTCTTCCTGAATGCCTTTGAGGGAATTTCTTAACTCTGAGGCTACTTTCGTTTCCTTACATTATGTACCAATGTTTGAGTATTTTATTGTACGAACCTATGGACTTGTAAAGTTCTCTTTTGATTAAGGTATATTTAGTACAGGCTTTTCTTTCTTTGTACATGTGTTTTCTAACATTTGGTTTCGTATTTTCAAGTTGTAGCATTTAAACAAATCATAAACAAGGTACTACCATGAACATTTTAAAGTGCTTTCTATTTATGGTTTAGTTAATTGAATGTTGTAATAATATCCTTTAGTTCCTTCATATTTATCAATTTTTGTTAAACGTTTGGTCTTGTCTTGTAAACAGTCATTTTCTTACTTCTTTCAATTTGTAATACTATTTTAAGCATCGTTCCTTTTATTGATTCATTTGCATATTGCCATAAAAATGTCGCGCCTACTGTACCACTTTCTTAATGCATTAGTTTTGGTTGTAGTAAAACAAAATCATTTTTACAAGTACTTGTATATTGATTTTAAAAAGTATGTACATAAAAGCAATTTTTAGTGTTTATACTGAGTTGGACTATATTGAAAAAAATAAGTCTGAAACTTAAGAAAATAAATTTGTTTTCATAGTATATCATTTCGTTAAAACGACGAAGTCTAATTATTGGATATATGATATTTGGAAAATTCGTACACAATTTTGATTTTGTGACGAAATTCATTGACAATCATAAATTAAAGAAAAAGAAGGTGAGGTTTTTTAATTAATAAAACTGTAAAATGTCAAAATAGGTCTAAGAAGCACATTAGGTTGGTTTACTAAAAAAACCTTTATAACGTAAACATTCTATTAGACGCACATTATCGCGTTCAAAATTATGGAAATGTGTAACTCGTTTGTTAGTATAACGTATAGAAAAATACGTTCACAATTTCTCACATACACAATCAGTTTTACAAACTTATTTTTCATAATGTAATAAAGGGAGCCACAAAATGACCCACCCATTCAAAAAGTATGTGCACGTTCTAAAAAAAAGTATAAAAAATTATGTACACAATCTATAAAAAAAATATTCTAATGCTTTTGGAAATTATGTGCAACTTCAAAACTTGTTTTCATCTGTAATGTTTGTTACGATATTTTTTGCAAGGAGCCGTTGAAAATTTTACATAAGCAAGTTATGGCTTCAGTGTAACGACCCAACTTTTGGAACTAAATTGTAGTCATTACTCTAATAGAAAAACATTTCTTTTAAACATGAGTCTTTATAAAAAAAAAAATCCATCAAGTCAAATAACATTAAAGAAACCTTTATTCGGGTCCTATTTCAAACAAACAAAATTTTAGAAGTACAGTTCGCAAAACAAATATTCATAACTCTATTAAATCATAAAAAATTTTCTAGACAGTCTCATGTCCTTAAGAAAACAACAAAACATAGGCGAAAGCATTTTGAACGATATTTCCTATGATAGTCACACCTCCTTCTTGCCTCTCGCCGGTCTACCTCCTCTGTTATCTTTTCCTGAAAAACATTAAACATAAAAGGGTGAGTACAAACATACTCACTAAGAGACCTACTACTGGTCCCGTTAGGGGAAAAATAAATTATTAGATCCCTAATGGAGTACCCTGCACGGTTCCAATCTTGTGATCTCGTAGGATACACATAATCAGTCTAAGCCCCGAAGGACGCATAATCAGTCTAGAGTTATGAAGAAACACATATCAGTCAAATAATCCAGCAGGATATAAAAAAAAGTGGTGATCCCATAGAACACCTGCAAGGTAGCTACACAAGAGGATGACTAATAATTTTTTCCCTCAATCCAATCTTTCATCTTAACAGTCGTTCACAAATCATTCTCATAACCTCATCGCATAAACTTCATTTAACCCCTAACAGTCAACTTACTCTAGTTCAGCCCCTAAAGCCAGTAAAAAACACATCTAAGTAACCATAATGCTCTCCACAGTCTACAAGAGCACAACCAACTATCTCCTCAATTCCAAAGAACACATCCTTAACAAAATATCATACATTCAGTCAAGACAAGAATCCACCTTTTCAAATCTACCCCCTTTAAGAATAATCATCAAGTTTCAATCGTTCATCAGTCATATGTCTATACATACATATCCAATCACACACAACAATGCACTCAAATACCAAGTCCACATCCGTCCATACATAGATATATATTTTCTCAGTTGAACACAACATACAATAAATAATAAGTCTACATTCAGAAGTATATATCACAACCATCATCCTTTCTCAGTTCATATATAACAACACATTCCATCACATTCACGGCTATAGGTGAGTCCAGTAGGAAGCCCCTTACCTTAATGTTACCTAAGCGCCTTAATCGAACTAGTGTCCATGAAAACAACCCAAGAAGGTGGAGAATCTAGCTCCAATGAAATTTATGGTCAACACTCAAGGATCCCAACGTCGAGTCGTTGATGTCACAAATAAACTTCAACAAAATAGTGGTAGCGGCATACAAAGAAACTCACACACGTTTGATAAGAGACACGTGTGGCAGCTTCAACCTTGGATGGAGAACTGACACGGCAGAGATCGATGCGAATGAGGTCTGATGAAGGCGTGACGGTTCGGGCTTCATATCGGCATGGATCTAAACGGAGAAGAGACACACGCGAACGACAGGGGAAGCAGTGTCGAGTTTTTGCGAACTGTGGGGCGTCGACTGGCGATAGGGTTAGTGTGTGGCAGTGCGATGAAAAAAAGAGAGGAAGAAGATTGGAGATGGCAGTCGACGGTGGTGGGTAGGGCTTGGGAGTGAAGAGAAAAAGAAGAAGAGAGGTGAGGGGGTGTGCGGCGCGCGCGAGAGAGAGAGAGAAGGAGTCCTAATTTCTTTTTTTTTTTACTTCATTAAAATAATAATAGTAATTAATAATAAAAATAACATATTATTATTATTATTTCCCAAACAATTTTTCCCTTTCACTTCTTTTCTTTTCCACAAATTAAATGTTTTTTTTCAATCTAAAAGGGACAAATTGCACCCAATAAACATTTAAAATTCTAAAATAAAGTAATTCGATTAAAAGCAATTACCTTAGCACTTGGTGTGTTACATTCAGCCTTCAACTAATTTTCAAAATCCATAAACATATAGTTAAAGTATGTGATTAGGTTAACCAAATTTGTTTTTAAGAGTTCTTAAGGTTTCTTTCCAACAGGGTGTTGAGATAGAACTTCTTATGGTCGAACACGAATTTTTGTCTTTACTATATGCATTCATAACATCCCAACATTGGTTACTGGTAATGTTGGAGTTGTTACAGAGTGACATAAAGAGGATACCCCATGTACCGCACAACACTAGACATGGGATTAGGCAGTTAACGTATTTTTGCATGATTCATGCGTCACACCTAGTATGTTGGCAAAGTACGAGAATGGACCAAAGATGTTTTGCTATTCTGTGCCATCTACTTAGGACCATTGCTGGACTAACATCGACAAAAGTCATTGATGTTGAGGAGATGGTGGCGATGTTCTTCCACATACTTGCACATGACGTGAAAAATTGTCATTCAAAGGGAATTCATGCGGTCGACTGAAATAATTTTGCATCATTTCAACATGGTGTTGCTTGTAGTCATTCACCTGCATGATGAGCTATTGAAAAAACCACAATCAGTGACAAATGGTTATACAGATCCAAGATGGAGGTGGTTTGAGATTTATGTTTTTTTCTCCAACTACATACTTTAACCCATCTAATGCGATCTGGTCATTAATCATTGGTTGCTCTATATTATATTGCACAATTGTCTTGGTACATTAAATGACACATATATCAAGGTGAATGTTCCAGCAAGTGATCAACCTAGATATAGAACACAAAATGGTGAAGTGGCCACAAATGTTCTTCGTGTATGTAATACAAAAGACGATTTCGTGTTCGTATCAGCCGGCTGGGAAGGATTAACTACAAACTCATGCATCTTTCGAGACGCCATTTCAAGATCAAACGGACTGAAGGTGCCAAAGGGTGATTACCTACAAAATTGTATATAGAAGTACAATTTTTTCATTATCAGTTACGACATTTTAATCATCCAATGTGATCGCAGGTTATTACTACCTAGTCAATGGCGGGTACCCAAATGCTGAGGGTTTTCTGGAATCATACAGAGGGCAACGCTACTACCTGTAGGACTGTCGTGGCGCTAAAGAATGCACCGTCAACATCAAAAAAGTTTTTCAATATGAAGCATTCTTCTGCACGAAATGTAATTAAAAGAGCATTCGATGTCTTAACGAGTTAGTGGATAATATTGTGAGAAAAGTCATACTACCTTGTGAAAGTTCAATATCGAACGATACTCGCATGTTATCTACTACACAACCTCATCAATAGAGAAATGATGAACTTTGATATACCGGATGACATAGATTAGGGTGATTCAACTCATGCAACTAGTGACAAGGACGATATACACTACATAGATACCTCTAACGAGTGGAGTCAATGGAAGGACAAGCTTGCAAATTGAATATTGAGTGATTGGGAGTTGCGTAATCAGTAGCACGACTAGTGTAGCCCTATTGAGTGTTATAGAAAAATTTGACTGTTAATGATTGGCCTTCATCTTGTTTTGTCATATTTTTGCAAATTTCTTTTTATCGAATTTATTGGTCTACCAAGGTTGTGAATGATAATATATTTTTTTCTTAATGCATAATGTATTATATGTGTTTATGTTGTAATCGTAGCAAAATTAATGACACTAATATGTTTATGTTCATTTTATAGCATGTCAACTTTATCATGACTGCCAAAGCACAATTGAACAAAAGAGGAGGAGGTAACCCTCATCTAGTGTCTCGTCGAGTTAGTCAATGCCAGTGGCTAGAGGTCCGACAACGGAACCTTTAGACTTAGATACCTTAGTCAGCTCGCAAGAATGATGACCTGTAAGAGCCCAGGACATAACATCCAGGCAACAACTATCAATAGCTAGATAAAATTGCTGAAGAGAACGTTCCATGCTCTAGCGGAGATGCATGGCCTTTCCTGTAGTGGCTTCGACTGGAACAAGGAACTAAAGTGCATCATTGGGAAGAAGGATGTGTTTGACGATTGGGTGAGGGTACGTTATTATTTATGTCAACTATTATTGTAGTATAAGCAAAAATAGTATTAACAATCTTTTTTTGTACTTGAATAAACTTCTTTGACCACGAAGGGCCTCCTTAATAGATCGTTTTCCCACTATGAAGACCTTTCCTATGTCTTTAGTAGAGATTGTGGACAGGTAGCTAGGTGGAGACATTTGCTGACGTCAGCTCGTATGTGCCTGGAGGTTACGAGGAATTTGCTACGACGATGGCAACGATATGAAGTTCCATTCAATGTACAATCAGGGACTAGACATGTCGCCTAACGAAGTAATGGGCACACGAACCGCTCGCTAAAGTGACGATTAGAATATTTCTAGCAAGTTTAAGCAGAATGGAGAGGACAATCTGTACAAACTAGGGACGTAGTTCACAATGTAATTGAGTACGACAATGAACAACTTAACCGCATTGTAGACTGACCCATCCTACAAGGCAAGATGCGAGCAAAACACGGCAAGAGTCGTTCGACAGTTACAGGCCATCCTCGAGCTTATTATGATCGATAGGTGTCGCTTAATACATATACTGATGCATAACGTCAAAGACATGAAAGGATTCCTCGATGTACTCGACGAAATAAAGTTCCCATTTTGCAGTGCCATTCTCCAAGAAAACCCTTGACTTGTTTTCGCTATCTTTCATTGTCTTTTTTGTCTACTTAATTATTTGTGCACTTTATGTTTTTTTGGAATTTTATCTTATGTACTGTTATTTCGATATTATGTTAACGAGTGTATGTAGTGAACTTGTTTTTCCCAATTTCATTTAGCTCAAAAATTTTATTTCAATGCTCTAACGGATTTACACGTTACTTGTGCATGATAGAAAAAAAATAAAGGGCCCTCAACATAACCATTTATAAAACAAATGTTTCACTAATCCCAGGGTTCATAAGAAAAAATTGCAAAACATGTTGTAAAAAATAATATGGTTTATTATAATTACATATATTTATATTGTTCATTTTAAAAAAATAATATATTTATTATAAATACATATATTAATATTCTTTATTGTATAAAAAGAATTCTCACAAATCCATAGTCTTCCCCCAAACACATATTATCATAATACTACACTCATAACTCTTCCCCCAAACACATCTTATAGTAACACTACAATCATAACTCTCCCTCCAAACGCATATTATCATGATACTACAATAATAATTTTTCCTCCAAACACATATTATTATAACACTACTATCATAATCCCTCACTCAAACACATGCTATCATAACACTACTATCATAATCCCTCCCTCAAATACATGCTATCATAACACTACCATTCATATTCCTTCTCCCAAACACATATTACCATAACACTACAATTAATAACCCTTTCTCCTCAAACAAATATCATCATAACATTAGGATTATTATAATCCTAGGATTATCATAATTCTTTTCTCTCATAATTCTTTCCCTCCCCCAAAGCACCCTAAGAGTCTATATAAACAATAGAAGTTTACTATTGATAAACTTTACTATATTTGTAATTTTTTTTAAAATGTTGCTATACACTTTAATTATTATTCCTAAAAATTTTACAAATTATAATTACCATAAAGATATGTGTATGTATGTATGATGTGTGTTAAACAAGATTTAATGTATCGATATCATTGAAAATGTCAAAGTCTATATTTTATCAAAATATTAATAAAATATCTTTTCTAATAGAACAATTTTTAAAAATTTATAAAATAAAAAAAATCAAATATAAGAAAAATAATGTTAGGAAAATTGTCAAAAGTAGAACATTTGACAAAATATTTACACTTCATAGAAAAATCAAGTAATGAAATTTTGTCTTTTAGTAGTTTTGTTTTATGGAATGTAAATAGTTTTCAATTTTTCTATTTTTGAAAAAGTCTAATAAGTCATAAAAAAATCAATATAATGAAATTTTGTCTTTTAGTAGTTTTATTCTATATTTTTTTAAGTGAAATTGTAAAAAATGACAAATTTGACCAAATATTTATAAAATATAGCAAAATTTCAAATTTTATTTATGATAAATACTAATATGCTTCTGCCAATGACATTGATATACATGCTTCTATCAATGGCATTGATAAAAGTTTATCAATTTCTATTATTAATATAATTCAAAATTTTGCTATAGTTGATCAATATTTTAGTTTATTTTACTATATTTGAAAATGTCTATTTTTTAAATGAGTTAAATTGCATATATCGTTTACATTGTCTTTTGAAAAATAATATTTATTAGTAACATTTTGCAGCTTAATTTTTTGTTTCAAAGATTTCTTTTGTAATATAATGAAAATATTCACTCATTTTTCATGTGGATGTCAATCCATATAAATGTAGAAATATGAGTACTATATAATGGTGTTAAGTTGTTGAAAGAAAAAAACATCACTAATACAATTGAATTCATAAGCAGAAAAATATCAGAAAAGCTAAAATAAAATCAAGACTGGGGAAGGCTCAGTAAACGAAGAAAAATTCCAATCTGGAGAAAAGAAATGACCTACGCTAGAAAAACATAGTGTGATAAATGTTTTACATTCACACAACAATTCTCTGATCTCATTTATTCTCACTCTCAAAGTAGAGAAGACAAATTTTTTTTTAACTAAAGTTAGCATATTAAAACTTAATCTATACACTTTAGTAAATCAAAGTCAGACTGTTTTTACAGTGTTTGAATTCCATAAATTTTTTTTTTATTATTATTTTGATGATATTTGGCAACTATTCCTCTAAATATTCAACACAAAGTAACAGAGAGAGTGAACTAGAAGAGAAGAATGCATAATAGTGATACGAAAAATGTGAAAGAGAGAGAGAAAATGGGGTTGTCCAAGTCGGAAGGCATCATTGTATAAGATCCAAAGGGGTAGAAGACAAAAGAAGCAGCAACCGTTAAAGGTAAAAAGTTT
>JBBPDI010000023.1:20373959-20383980 GCA_037974545.1 Cucumis variabilis | reverse complement strand
TTGTCTTGTTGAGTGGACATTGATTATACAAGCAACATAACTTGTCCTCGCACTTCTTTTCTCTCTCTCTCTCTCTCTCACTAATCATTTTTTCATAATTTCCAACCCTAATTGTTAACAATGCTTTTTCTTTTTCTTTTTCTTTTTTTTTATGTTTCAAAGATTACAAATAATAGTGAATTTCTAATGAATCTTGTGGCTTATTTTCTTTTAATTTTTTTTAAGAACTACCGTTTAATTTGGAGGATTTCATAGCTTAGTTACTTATTTACCCTTCGTTGTTTTACGATGAAATTTCAATTAATAAATCATAATTTAAAGTCTTATATGTAAACTAAAAAAGATTTTAAAAATTGTTTTAAATAAAAAAAATTGCTAAAACATGTTAAAAGAAGATAAATACAAGATAATATGCCAAAAAAATATCCATACAAGATAAAGTAGTTTTATCTAATTAATCAAATACAATCCGAACTTCTTAGAATTAGAAAAAGAACATTGCATCCTCTACCTGGGAGGAAAATGTGTACTTGATCTCATTCTCTCTATAAATAAATCAGTAGTACTCTACATGAGGTTATATGAATTTATTACAATATTCGAAACCTTTTAACTTTTTTTATATATATTCTATATAATTTTCAAACTTAGGCATTGAAATCATTTTTCTTTGTTTTACCGGCCTTTTCTTTTTTGAATTACAAATTTATATGGTTAATCTCATGTGAAGGTTAGATGTGTTATTTTTTTTTTATCAAAATTTGTAAAAAGATTTGTGATATTTAAAAACATTTCCAAATTATATATACAATAATAACAACATTAATAAATAAATAAAAAAGTTGTCATTTCTTGTTTTTTTTCCTCCAATTAAATTATCCAAACACAAAATTTTAAAACATTTCTCATTTCAAATCAAATCAAATAAGTTATTAAATTTAAAATAACAACCTTTAAGATAATTTGTGGTTGAAAATGGAGAGTAAGGCGGTGTGGAGGTAAAACTTCAATTTTTTTCTTTTCAAGAAGCACCCACCCAAATATAAATCATAAAATGTGTTTCCGTTAAATGAGTAATGAATGATGGTGTCGTTATGTGGAAATGAGTGGCCGTTAACATCCATTTCTTTGCAAATACTCGGCTTCATTCTCAGGTTTGAAAATCGAAACAGCTTTGCTTTATAACGTGAAGAGTTCATTATTTTACTCAAAAAACTGCCAAGTAGGGTTCCACTCTTCTTTTAACTCTTTTTCTCAATATTATTTCTACGTTCAACAAGTATGAATGTACAATACAAACAAAAAAGGTCTATTCTGACAGTTAAAATCTGTAAAATTTAAAAAATTTGAAAGTTTTTTATCGTCATTGTATTGCCGGTAAAGATATAACTATCTATGGCAGATTAAAAAAACTGTCACAATAAGCATTTTCACAATAAAAAACATCACATATCCAGTATTATTGACAAATAATGAATGTTATTGTTAAAGTAATTACTTATCGTTCTTTGCATATTGACGACTGTTATAAAATGTCACGAATTTCTATAATTTGACATTTTTTTTTGTCAAGAACATGTCAACCATGACTCCGTCGAATGTCAAGAACATGATAGCATGACGATCATTGAATGTCAATAACACACTTAGCATGACTATAAGAATATTTTTTACCTTGACAGTTTTTTTAAAAAATTAAATGGCATACTATTACCACTTTCTTTTTTACAAGAATATCTTTACCTTGCAGCCCTGTCATTACACTGATGAGTTCAATTACAAAGTACTTCTAATACAACACACTCATATGGAAACAAACAGTCAACACTTTGATATATATACGTTATCATACACTTTATAATATTTGTACAAAAAGATTGACTAATAACTATTTTTTGTTAAAAGTTTTACAAAAATCTACATGTAGTGAAGTATGATAGATACATCGCAATCCAAATTTTAAATCCTAAAAGCTTAGTAGAGTTGAACATAACTATGCCTTCATTACTCCAATAATAGATTGTTGCAAAATCTAATAGGAAAACAAATGGTTACCATACAGTTCACACTAGACATAAACATTGTCGATAATAGAGATACAATGTGTGCTTACCTTTCAATGAGTTGTCATAGTCATCGATCTTTTCAACAAAAAAAAAAATTGATGTCATAATACACACCGAAAACTATGATTAGTATCTACAATGTTGATTGAGTTGTTTTAGTTACAAAACACTAACTTACTAACCTTTACTCGTGTGCATATATATATATATATTTTGTTATAGTCATTGATTTTTCCTTTTTTTTTGGGTGGGGAAGTGTTAGAAAAAATTTGTTTCCTCCCATTTTGACATGAGATGCATATACATAACATATAAATATAAACTTTCATATATAACAAGGTTGGATATCGTTTATACAAAGAAACTATACGTCAAAATAAACTAGTAATTAAACCCCTATGGTAAGTTATTTTCAAAGAAACTAAATATTATAAGTGTTGCAAAAAAGGTTTGGCATTATCCCAACAAAAAGAAAACACATGTATATTACTTGTTAGATGGTTTCTTCACTTCTATATAATAATACACAAGACCTATTAAAAAAAGCAACATTCATTTTAGAATTCAACCCAATACATCAAAGTCAACGTCAAAAATAGTAATTATATTTACAAGAAAAATGCATTTACCTTAACAAGAGCCTTAAAACTTAGTTCGATCACTTTTAAACAACATAACAACATTCAGGTACAAATAATTAAATTCATAATAGTTTCCATTTCACTTATTAATAATCTCAAGATAAATCACATTGATAAATATGTAATTTAAATATTTTAGTTGGCAAACTAAAACATTTTTAAATAGAACTTTTTAGTAGTGCCACTTATTTCAAGAATAAGATGTCCAACTCTAATCTTTGAGGCTTAATTGCAAACATATAAAACTCAATTCAAATTTATAACAATAATAAACAAATATTTAAGAACTAACTCCAACCTTCTAGATCAACATGAACCTAAGATAGATCAAAATGTTAATAATTTGAACTTAAAACAGACTTTCAGATTTAGAACTCAAATAAACAAAATCAAGTGGAAAGTAGAATTCAAAGTAATACATGACCATGACTCTAAAAAACATTCTGTAAAGAGTTCTTGATAATGCAACTTAATAGGTGATTATGACTCAAACAACAATTGTTAAAGTAGAATAGACTGTGTCTTACCTGAATGCAAATGACATGGAAATCCCATAAAACAAGACCATCTGCTCTTTTGCTGGCTTTCTGATGCCAAAGGGGTATCTAAACAAATTTGTCTTGAGGGGTGGTGGAAGTGCCAAATGTTTTCCACCATCTTCTACCATTCAAAACAACATTCTCATTTCTTTCTAACAAAGAGAACAACTACAATTTCTCTCTAACAACGCCATCATTATCGACCTAAGTCTACCAAGTACCAATGACTAGAAATGACACTTTGAATAGTAACAAGAATGAGCACTGATTTAGCAACTTATTTATCCTTAAAAATGGCTAAATTACTAGAGAAACAACATACATGCCTGCTGAAACAACAACATACATGCCTGCCTCTTCTCATTAGAAATGAAAACAGAAAAGAGATCAGCTCCCTTGCATCAGTCAATCTGTTTGTACATAATTTCTTGCATAGAAAATAAACATTCTCCTCACTTGCAAAATTGAAAATACAAAAAAACTTCAAAGCTGATCTTCCATTTCGTTGTGGCTGTACTACAATTATGAAACTTCATATTTCAAAACTATACCCCATCAATTCAATTCCAGCGCAATTCAAATATTAAAACTTACCATGGCTATTTTCCATGCAAGTCCACCGAATTTACTCTTTTTTACCTTTGAGCTAAATAAACAATTGAGCTTTAGGTAAACTTTTGAAATTGGAAACTCATCAACCAGCCACGTAAAGATCAAATTTAGTATATGAACTAATCTGAAATAAGAAATAAGCTCATCATTCTAACTAAAGCTGAATGTCATCCTTCTCTTTAGTTTGACCTACAAGACAAATACGATAGATAGCAGAGTTGTGGAAGTAGACATTTTATGACATTTTTTTCTCCTTTCCTTTCAATTTGTGTTGTAATGAAGTGTCATAGAATGCCATTTTTCTTGTAGTGGTAGATCAAACAATCGATAATCTAATTCATATAATATGGTAATAGTGATAATTTCCATTCACATATCTCCACAATGGTATGATATTCTCAATTGTTAAATTTAGATAGACATAAATTCTATGACTTTGTGTTTGGTTTCACCTCCAAAATGTCTCATACCAATAGAGTGTTGGATTTTATGTCCTAAGACTCATGGTTTATGTAAATTCTAAACATTTTCTATTATTCAATGAAGTTATTGAGGTTTTGTTCAATATATTGTTATTGAATTTATGATTTTTTTATTATAACCTTGAATCCAATAAATTAAGGTTCCTTGACCATAATATGAAAATATGAACCTTATGTAGTGACATAAATTGGATCAAATTCGAGTACTTAATAGTCTAAATGGTTTATAGTATGGAATAAGAGATTGGACACCTTATTCTAAAGACACTATAGATGCGACTCACTTTGTATTTGATTATGTTCTTGTTCTTGACCACCCATTTTGATTTGGAGTTTAAAAGCATGTTTTTCATGGCATTTGAAGGTTGTTTAGGAGCTTATGTTGCTATCCATTTAGTTCGAGTTTGGTTTCCAACGAGGATTTTGGTAAGTTTTGTGGCCATTATGTGGATCCTTGGATAACCATTAATTAATAGTTTTGTATTGACTTAATTTTTGTGTTTGGAAGGTTTAGAGTTGTTTTCAATTGAGATTTAGAAGATTATTTCATCGAATTAGTGTTTGGTTCTGTTAGAATTTATGCATGTCCTATAACTCGTAGTTTGTAGTTTAAATTATATTATATTATATTCAATAAAGTTGTTATTGAGGACTTACTAGTGAAAACTGAATACTATAATCTTGAATACAATAAACTAAGATTTCGAGTCTATATAGTGTAGACTTGAACCTTATGTAGAGACCATAAACGTGGATCAAGTTTGAGTATACAGCCTAAACGGTCTATAGTATATGAATAAGATTGGACGTCTTATTTTGGAGACACTATGAATGCGGTCCGCTTTGTAGTTAGTACAAACGATATGATCTTAAATCGTTCATGTAGAGACATGAAAGTAGAAACATCCTATGTAAAGAGTTTATATAAGACTAAAACCATGAAATAGTCACTTTTAAGTTATAACATCGTTGATTAAATGTATAAAACTAACTATTTTGATTATTGATGACCTAGGTAACTTAATCTTAATCCTAAGTTGACTATAAACTTATGTTCACACTAAGTTATCTGTAGATCTGCATAGATGAGGGCAGCTCAACAATGCTAACCAAATAAGCTAAGCCTCTCATTTGAGTGGTAAGACCAGGTGTAAAGCTAAGGACGTAGGGTGCAAGACGAAATTTGCTCCTACTCGGTTTAGGGTTAGTAGATAGGTTGTTCCCTTAAGGACTGAATCCAAGTTTTGAACAAGGAGTTCCACCCTCTCATTGACCTGAGAGGGATTTGGTTTATAGGTTGGACCTTAAACCAATTGTTCATTGTTGGATCAATGGGACTTAAGGAGCAAGATGTAGTCTTAGGGGTAAAATGATATTTTGACCCAACAGAGGTTATGAACAACCTGTGAAGCATTAACTTACTGATCATAGTTATATCATATAGACATAAATATATCTATAGTGAAGGGAGTGTAACTACGGGACTTTAGTGGAATGACCCATTAGTTAACAAATGTTGATTAACTTGGTCTAAAAGGGTTTAATCAGTTAATCTCGAATTGTTGGAATCCGTGATTTATATTCCATTAGGTTCCCCTACTAGCTCATATGGAATTAACTTAGAATAATATGTTGGATTAGTTTAAATTTTTCGAATTAGGTAAGGAGAGAGAATCAATTAAATATATGTGATATAATCGTCAATTATAAGTTTGAGATAGAGTTTTATGTTTAAATATAATTTAAATATTAAAAGTATGAATGTGAATTCATATTTAGAAGCTCAAAATTGTTGAAAATGGTCAAAGTTGTAAAAAGTCAAAATGTTGACTTTTGACTTTGAAAAGTCAAACTTTAATCGATTGTATATTCAAATTTGATTTAAATTTCAGAAAAATGAATGTGGATATATGCTTGGAAAGTCAGAATTAGTCAAAATGGACAAAACGGATAAAAGACAAATATTGTTTTGACTTGAAAAAGTCAAAGTTTGACTTTAACTTGAATGGTCAAATGACCATGACCATATATGCCATTTGACTAGAGTTTGTGAGAAAATCCAACATTTTTTGGATAATCTCACTAACACTTAGTGGAACAAGAGTTTACATGTGATGTAAATAAGCCCACTCAGAATGAGTGGAATGAGAGGTGTTAATGAAATGTGAAGTTTTTATATGCATTTTCCATGTTGAGATTTTATAAAAGGTTTTGAAAAATCATTATCCAAAAACTTTTTAAATTTTTGAAATTATTCAATTATCTTCACAAAAAAAATTTCCATCTCTCTTAACCAAAAGTTGGTTCCACCCTCTCTCAATTTTCTCATATGTCGAGTCTTACAATCCAGTTTTAAGTCCAGAGAATAGAAGGTCAACACCAGTGGTGTTTCACAGTTCGAGTTCATAAGGAGGTTATGAGGATTGAAAATTTTTAAAGGTACGTATTTGACAAACCCTAATTTCATTTAATTAGGATTCTTAAACCATGTTAATTTCTAAATTGTTTAGATGCATTTAGAGTAAAAATTGATCATGTTATTTCCATTGTGTGTATCTTGTTTTTCATCAGGTTCTTGTTGAATGAGATTATTTCAAATTAATTTGATCAAACCATTTTGGGTAAGATTATTTCGATTTAGCTAAATTCATATTTGCTATTATTTGCCTAGTTGAGTGATTTAGATTATCCAACTCTAAATTGCAATTTTCTTTAAGGTACGAATTTAATTTTTCTGTAATTTATCTATCGCTAGTTTACTCATATACAACCATGTTGTATGCAAAAAAAAAAAAAAATCCCTTGGGAGTTGTAGCTAGGTTCCATGATTTGGGGGGGGAATTTCAAAACACATTTTAAAAACTTATGGCACATTTCACATTAGTGGCACAAAAAAAAAATTACAAATAAATAGTTCGGGTACGAAGTTTCTTAACTGCATAATTCTTACAATATACTAAAACTAAAAACATTGGAACATAGCAAAGAAATAATACTTTGCAACCATATTACCTTGCAAAAAAAGAGTAATAAAATGGAGAATCCTAAAAAAATCAAAGAAAATAAAATTAGGTGAATCCAAATGAATAAAAAGAAATTGAAAAGTTGAAGGAACGAAAGCATACCAATTCTATCACTAAAAGTGCACCTGTATATTAGAATGAACCAATGAACAACAAACATAAGATACAAAAAGTAAAGAAAGTGGAGAGAAATGGGAGCCTTAGAGCTTCGAAATGTGTTCAATCATTAGAACTTGAATTTATTTTGTTCTATTGTAGTATAGTAAGAGAGATTTTGGAAAAATGAAATGAAAATGAATAACATATAAGCAGGGACAGAAAGAAACATTTTCCAAAGAAAAAATGAAAATCAATTGCAAATATGAATTACAAAGAACACACATGTAAATAAACAATACAAAAACATACCAAGGAAGGAAGGTTGTATGTTCGAAGGTGGGATGAGGATAAACTTAAATTTTACTATAAATGGGATGGGAGTATTTATAATACACACGGGTGAGGTTAATTTATCATGTTAAAAGTAACCTAACAAATAAAAACCCTAAAGCTAAAGATTATGCACAGTAAAGAATCCAAGAATCCCAAGAAATAAGGTATATGACAGTTTTTGCATAGCAGAGAACTCAAAAATCCCAAGAAAGAAGGGATATAGTCAAAGGAGTGTGACAAAAAGTAAATAACAAATGGCATAGCATACTGTAGAGGAAAGGGTCAAACAAGTAGAAAAAAATTTGTTCCCCAAATCACGAATCCTTGGACAGAATTGAAAAATCATACATATATAAACATAGACTAAATAAAACATATGAACTCAACATAAAGTAAACAAATTTTATAGCAATGAACATATATGAATTCAAACCTAAACCTAAAGTTGTGAAAACATTTTTCTACCACTAATGAAAGAATTGAAGTAAAGTACAGAATTGAAATTGAAATGAACTCATCATCACAATCACAAAAAATATAACAAAAGAGAAAAATGAATGGGGTTTTTAGAAAAAAAAACAGGTTCATAAGCATCGGAACACAGAAACTAAACAAACAAAAGAGAAAAAAAATTATAACAGAAGACATCACATAAATATAACAAAGGAGAAATAATGAAGGGGATTTTAGAAAAAATCGGTTCATCAGCATCAAAAGACAGAAGAAAAACCAACAAAAATAAAATAAATTATATCAGAAGACATCACATAAAATATTTCAAAGCAAACTGATCATCAACATCGACAACACAATGAACAGAACATAGAAACTTTAACCAAAGACAAAAAATAATTTAGAAAGTTTTTCAGAAAAAAAAACTCATCAACGAAACAAACATTTTACATAACAAAAGATAATCACGAATTTCAGAAAATCGACCTCATCATCAACAATGATTTGGGATACAAATAGAGAAGGACCTTGCATCCCTACCATGCTTGCTTCCCTTAAACCCTGCTCAAATCGAAGTCAAACCCCTACCATTCTCCATATCCCACATGGTGTGAACACCAAAGATAGAAATTTCAAAACTTGACAGTTATTTCTGTTGGGATTTATGTTCTAAAGCTCGTAAATTGTAAATATAATCCATTGACCGTTATTAATAAAGTGTTATTTTTATAATTTCAATAAATGTTATTGATTATATTATTAGTTTTGTCTTAATAACCCAAATCCAATAAACTAACAACGAATCTTGAACAGTATGTAGAGACAAACAAAGATCAATGTTCGATATCAGCTTAAAAGGTCTATAGTATAGTGCTAAGGTTGGGTGCCTTATCCTAGTAACACTATGGATACGACTCACTTTGTAATTGATACAAACGCAATGATCCAACGCATTTGTGTAGTTGACATGCGAGTGAGGGTATCATATGCAATGAGTTTGCATAAGACCGGAACGCAAAATAGTAACCACTAGATGTAACTCCGTTAACTAGTTAGGTTTCTATTTCATTAGCATGACCTAGGTAACTTAGTGTTAATCCCGAGTGTATTATGAACTCCTGTTCACAAGAGATTGTCTTTTGATTTGTATGGGTGAGAGTGGCCAGATCGTCGATTCAATAAGCTTATCATTTTGGGGACAAGACCGTAAGGGGACCTGGAAACATAATTACACAAGATAAAATTCACTTCTTCCCTACTTTAGGGTAAGTAGATGAGTGTTCCCTTAAATGGTGTCTCCAAAACTTGAACAAAGAGTCCTACCCTCTCTATGGCATGAAAGGGGATTCTATTTATTGGTTAAACCATAAACAAGTTGTTCATTAAAAGAGCACTGGTATTTAAGGATTAGAGGTAACGTAAGGGTAAAACGTATTTTGACCCAGCTGTTATTACGAACACTCATGAAGGACTAACTTACTGTTATTGGTCTATCTCTGTAGGTAGAAATATATCTACCGTGAGAAGAGTTCAGCTATGAGTCTTTAGTAGAGTGTACACATAGTTAACGAATATTGATTAATGTGGTTAATGCATTTAGCCAATTAATCTCATATCGTTGTAGCTTCTTATTTGTATGTCTATTAGGTCTCCTTTCAAGCTCGTAAAGGGTATTGAAATTTATTTATATTGGTTATAATTTAAAATGTTCAAATTTACTTTGGGAATTAGTATAATGTATAGTGATACATTATAATATAAAGTTTATCAAAC
>JBBPDI010000023.1:20362500-20373859 GCA_037974545.1 Cucumis variabilis | reverse complement strand
TGCTCATCTATTTCATTAAGCCACAACAAAATTTTGGACTTGATTTGACCCACAAGATTATTGATGGAAATACGACATGAAATATTGTGTTGAATATGTTTGATCTTCACTGTAGCATGAGGGATTAGTTGTAGCTTGTACCATCCACCTGAAAAAAATAAATTTCATGGAATAAGTAAACCAAAATCTATAAGAGAAACTAAATATGATCTCTTAACGGAAAGCTTGAAGATTAATGTTGACAATATTCACATTATATCATCAACATTATTCATAATCTTAGATTGTTCAAGGTAGTTTAAGAGGAGGCAAACCTTTAAAGTTTGTCCATTCTACATACCTTGGCATCACTTGCAGCAAAAATATTTTCTTCAACCTCAGAAATGGGAGAGAGGAGGTGTCGAATGAAAGGCTTCAGAAAAAATTGGGTTTTAGGTTTCTGCTTTTTTTAAAAAATCAATATTTTTAAGTTGCCGCCTTTTTTTCTTTTTGCTTTTTCATTTCTCTCTTTTTGCTTTGTAGTTTCCCTCTCTTTTTTATAGCCACTTTAAAAAGAGGCTATAATGAAAGGCTATAAAAGAGGTTATTTGTTGTAGTGTTCATTCCTTCACAGATGATTTACAACTAAATGAAAATGATTAAATGAGGAAAATGCAATAGTATCAGGGCTTACTGAATCTTAAAACTAGTCTTAAACTTGGTTGTTTATTTGATATGGAAATTAGAGGAAATACCATGGGAAGCCAACTAGAGAAAGCTTACAGTTACAAATCATGGACACTTAAAACTTAAGTAACGTGGCTGTCTAAGTCAATCAAACTATCGATTGTCAAATACTTGAACTTGAACCATGGAGTGAATTTTTCAAGTATGTGAAACTAACAGAAGTCTTAGAATTCTAAATCAACAACTTCTATTGAAACTTACATTTGCAACACTTCTATACTATGCTTATGTTTATGTAGTCAGTATTTTTATTTATCTTTTGCGTCCCTTACGGGTCTTTTATTAAGAACCTTGGTTGTATGAAACCTTGCCTTATTTTGAAAATTAAAATTCGTTTGCCTGCTTAGTAAGAAGGTGAAATCAATTTGGCATGTGCTTAATGTTTAAACTTATGCTTATGTATGTACCTAGCTAATGAACGTTGACTAAAGTTTATTTTCGATAAATTTGCAAGTCGTTGAAGAATTCATGGACCATAAGATCAATCAAGTTCGCATTAGTTTGATTAGATTAGGTAACACATACATGTATTACAATTAATTTATCTTTTGAATTATTGTAAAACCTTTACCGACAATGTAATTTACATTTTTTATTATCAATATACAAATATTTCTAAACATATATGGGTAACATTAAATCATGTATTTAATTTTTTTACGAGTGAAATATATGACAGAAAAATATGTGTTGGGAATTAAAAAATAACGACACCAAACAAGTGTTGACATATATTCCTTTATCAAACAAAAATAATGTCGTCAAATCACATTTCTTGACAAGAATTATGTGTAACGAAATATTTAAAACTGACAATATATTCATGTTGAGTGATAGATAATGGTGACACATTTAAAGTGTCAATATAAGGGTAAAATATATTTGTGTCGAGTGATAGATAACTGTGACAAATTTAAAGCGTCAATGTAAAGTTATTGATGACAAATGTCGAGCTATATATAATGATGACACATTTAAAGCTTCAATGTAAGGGTATTGATGACAATATATTAGTGTCGAGCTATAGATAACAGTGACATATTTATTGCGTTAAGGTAAAGGTATTAATGATACAATCTTGGTGTCATCTAAGAATATTTAATGACACGTTTTTTGAAGTGTCGTTAAATAGCCTCTTGTCACACCCTAATTCATAAGACAACCAAAACACAGAAAGTAGTGCGAATAGGATTCGATTTAGCTTAAACTTTACAACTGGTCTTATCGCTAAGCTTATTTTCAACTCCCTTTAAACTATCAACAAAACTCAAAACGCAATGGTAGTCAACCTTAAACGCCAATATAAATAACATAACAAAAATGTACACTTTATTAATCACAGGCGTTTGGTAAAAATATACAATTACAACACTTTGACCAAACATAAATAACAACTCTTAAATGCCTGGTGGCTTTCTTAACTCGCCGAAGGCCCTCAAACCTTCTTTTCTACTTAGCCTAAGCGCCTGTTTCTAGAAGATGATTTTTAAAACGTAAGTCTAAAAGATTTAGTAAGGTTTTATGAAATCCTTTTCGCTGTGTTTGGTGTTGAAACTATTATAATATGGATTTTTCACTACTCTTTTTCTTTCTTTTTTTTTTTTTTTGCCTACATATATATTGTACATAAGATACACATTTTTCTTCAATTGATTTTATTAAATCATGTAAATCATGATGTTCGTTTCATAAATTTAGCTTGAAATTTGGTTTTCACTACTCTTTTTGGTCACACATATGTATGGATATACACATTTTTCTTCAACTAATTTTAATAATTCTTGGTAATTAGGATGTTTATTTCATAAAATTAGCTTGAATCTTGGTTTTTCACTACTCTTTTTTGCCATAAATATATTATGGTACTTGAAATACACATTTTTTCTTAAATTGATTTTCCTAAATCTTCTTAACTTTGATCTTCATTTAATAAACTTAGCTTAAATCTTGGTTTTTCACTACTCTTTTTTCCTAGACATATATATGCTACATGAAAAACACATAAATCCTAAATTGATGTTATCAAATCTTCTCAATTAAGATGCTCATTTGATAAATTTATTGCTACTCTCCACAAGTAATTCCCTCATGTTTTCTGGTTATTGTGTTTGAAATTAGTTTACCCATACATCACTACAATTTGCCTACGTAGTTATTTACTTAAGAAAATAAGACAAAAAACATTTCGGATACGTTCTTAGCCAAAGATAATTAATTAAAATAAATAAGCTTGGTAAAAAAGAGTATACAATACATGAGCAAATAAAAAAGGTTCAGCAAACCACTACAACCACCTACACAAGAAATAAAGAAAAGTAATCAACAGTTGGTCAAACGTTGTCTTCCAACAGAACAGTGCAATACTTCAATTTCAACTTTGTGGGTATCAATAGTAATCCCTCTATATCTTCCACACTGTAGAATATGATCTGCATAAGACTCACCCTCTCTTGGCTACTTAGTTCAGGGATGTTCTATAACCGTTTGATGGCTTCTATACATAGCTTGACCTTTGTTGCACGTTTCTCTTTCAACTAATCTTCAATCGCCTTCAACAGGTCATTTGCAAATTCTATTGCATTTCTAATGACCTCAACCATTTCAGATAATAATTAGCCACTATGTTTCCTTTTGCTTCCACTTGAATCATTTTTGCCTTTTCTAGCTAAATTGACCTATTCGTATGACCATTAGCTCATCAGGTGGCATGTCCAGTCTCTGACTATAAATCATCGGATCATGAGAATCATCAACGGGAAGATCATTCAAGCGGCCTGGCACATTAAACCCTACATCAGTTAAGGTCTCTAATTGTGCTCATGTGTCCCTATCTTTGCCAAAAACATAAGACATGTCATCAGAATAAGGAAACGCTTTATTGAGAAGGCATTTAGCTCCAGGATGACTTTGTACAAGCATTTCAATATATTAGTTGTTGTTTAGGATTATAAACATAAAATGTTCTACATGAGATACATACCTTCACCCAACTATCGAATACCTCTCATTCTGTGATAATGCACCGGTATTCTTCATTCCAACTAAATCCATGCAGGATGGCCCTTTCATTTATGTGATCACTTCGTAGGTTCGTTTTAGGGCTTTGATTTGACTGTCTATGGTCGACGATTCTTGAATATTAATCCCTAACAATTTCTTTGCCATCATCCGCTACAGTTGTGCCAGGTACCTAGGTTTGAAGGTCCTGCATTTTATTGGATTTCCACCCTTTGGTGAGATCAACTCCACCAAGCTGTACTCTATGAGTTTGGTTTCTTCCTCTTTTAGTCCAAATGTGTTTGGGTCCTCGTGAAGAACTTATCGCACTAGCATATATACATACACATGTTAAACAAGTGAGTAACATAAAGGGTGACAATATGTAACATAATAAATTGTATTCATTCAACTTTATCATCCAGTGATCATCATAATGTCACACCTCCTCCCAGATCACCTACACTCGACTCGAGAAACTGTGTGAAGTCAATTGATACCGCTCCTCTTTTGAACGACACCACCTGACTCTTAAATTTTAACCTTAAAATGAAATGCAATCGAAAGCTAAAAGACATAACTTAAACATAAATTGCAGTGCAATGTCTTTCATTAAACAAACTTAACATAAGTTTTATACAAACCTTTACTGTCCTATATCTACATGAAAACAAACTTCGACTCCAAACAACTTTAATCTAAGTCTGGAAAAAATAAAAGACGTTATATACATAGCTTTTGAGAACAACATGACACATACGATAAAAAGATAAAATCCTTCAGCACACAGATAGTAACGATTCAGGTTTGAAGGACACGATCTCTACCTTAAAAGTTGAAAACATTTTGAAGAGTATGAGCTAAACGAGCCTAGTGAATGATAGGTTTTCAAACAACATTTTATAAACCTTTAAACAATAATCATCATGGTAACATAAATACTTTAACGTTGGCAAACATTTACAAACAATAAATAATATCCTTGCTTTTCTTAAACAATTAACCAAGAATCTAATCTTGGGAGGTGGTAAAGCAAACTCAATACTAGCTCTAATCCTGATAGACGGGCATCCCCAATCTCTATTTCTTGGAGGTAGGTGTCCCTAGCTCCGATCATGGAGATAAGTGTCCTTACCTCAAATTCTTTGGCTTCTTATAACTTACCTCGAAGGGCTATTTGAGATAGCTTGAATTTAGATAAAACATGAATAAAATCATTTTGCATAAGTTAAAGATACTTTTGAATAAATTAAACCTTAAACATAATCATGTCTTGATAAACTCGTTTCCTTAAAATATTTCTCAATAGTCATGCTTGAATAAATACATTGATAAGATCACATACTTTGAAAATCATTCATAAATCAGATAACATAAAATTGTAACTGAAATCATACTTAAAACAATAGCTTGAGAAACATGATTCGAAATCACTTAATAAATTCATTTTTCACTAACAAATACAAACTTTAAATCCTTGGTTTATAAATTTGTATGATCTTTTCTTGATCTGAAATAAGGGTATAATTTGATCATGAAAATATAAAATATTTACTTAAAAATTTCAGAGACTGTCAAAATGGCCCAAAAATGCCCATTGACATAGGTTGTCTTATAGACATGGGCGGCAAGGGCTTGCCTAGCCTTGTTAAGTGTCAACCTCATGCACAGGCATGCCACACGCATCCTTTGGCCATCTGTCTTGCGTGTTGCCTGCCTTGCGCATAGGTTGTGCGTCCAACAGAGATATAAAACACGTCACTAACCTTTTTGAAACTCAACCTTTTGGTTGTGGTGTTAGGTTTGAGGACTTAGTAGTTTCACATTTATATAATGCAATTGCAATATGCCACTAAGTAGGTTAATTGCACGTAAGACGCTCACCATATCTTTCTATATTGTGTCAATAAGTCAATGATCATGGCATGCAAAATGCTCACTATATCCCTCTTCATCACGTAATAACTAAGTCCTTGTTGAGTACAAGTTTTTATATTGTCAGTCTAAGTGCAAGCAAAACAGTAGGTTTACTTGGGTTATCCAGGGTCGAACACGTAGAATTGATTAAAGATATTAGTTCTAGATACTATTTATCATTTAGGCGATGTAAAATAATTAAAAAATAACAAATATAAGAATTGTTAAACTGAACTTAATGGCTAAACTAAATAGCGAGAGTCTATAAAGAGGTGATAAGAAAGTGGTATGGTAATGCAAACTAACTTGTATTAGAAAAATGAAGGAAGAAATTTCTACGCATTCATGCGAATAAGTAGTGAGGTAACCTTAATGCGATGTAACTCACTAAAACCTGGTTATGATTAAGGCTTCCTTCTCTCAAAGTCATTATATGCCACACATGGTCGCTTTCAAATATCCATATGACTAAGTATGAATTGGTGAGTTATGTCTAAAAGGGATTACTTATAAATCGTATAGAATTTCGTGATTAAGGATTGAAACCTCCTGGTGCCCACTATCCACAATTGTTCTCCTTCTAGGATACAAATGTCGAAAATGACCTCACGAGACATGATGAAGCATCTCCTTGCACGCATTAGTTAGGTCCTAGCTACTTTCCCTTTCAGATAGTTAGTGACTTACGTTAGCCAGACGATGAGAATAGCTTACTAACGTGATAAGACTTATAAGTAACACTTCTTATCAGGAACTTATCATCTACTTAAGCTACGAATAACACATTGACCGGTGAAAAGTAAAGAAATGTTGGATTAAAAAGGCATAAATATGTAATATATACAAAGAACTTGAATGTAGGTCGTAGGCCAAAGTACAATATGCACAGTATACACATTACAAAGAATACAGAAATGGAAGACAGAACCATGAAATATTATTACAAGTTAGGGGACAAAGGGGAATAACCTTCTTCTCTACTTAAGCTTCAAGCTCTCACTCACAGCATGACCGTAGAAGAAGAAGAAGAAGAATGACTCTTTACACTTGTGGTTCATTTGAACTCTCTTTCATGGTCTGTTTGGACCTTATGTTGACCAATACAGGCCTTATTTGTGATTTATCCAGACCCTCCCCCTCTTGTTGGGTATGAAGTACTTTTATAGACAACTATAGGTGAAAAACTTTTATTCCTCTAAGATTGTCAATGCCAGCTTTGGTCCTATGAAGTCACATCACTCCACCTACCATTTTTGTCTACTAGTGAGCCTTCCTTGCGTGTTGAAGTAGGTCCTCGCCTAGAGATGTTATTTGCCAGGTGAGTTCCCATCGTGTTGTCTATGCACGAGATATCCTCAGTGATTTGCTCATTTCTTCTTGTCTACTTATCCTACGTTTAAATATGGCAATCGCGCAAAACAGGCATGATAATTATGTAAGATGTATTTCTTAATACTTATGTATTTATAACGTCCAATGCTTTGATTATCTTCTTATGCGTTTTGACTCATTATTCTAATAAAAGAGATTATAATAAAAAATATTTATACACGTTATCACCTTCATGCCTATCTCACCTAGCAACGCTTGTCACTCGACTTGCCTTCCACTTGCTCAGAAACTAATTTTTCGTCCATAAACTTAACCTTGCTTTGAAAAATCACAACTAACAATAAATAACTCTGTAAACGTTCTTCTACAAAGTTTCTTGGAATTGAATTCACTTGCTATCTCAAACTTTTAGCTCAAAATTTTAAAAAGATGCGTGTTGTAGCCTTCTAGAATTACACCTTTCCAGATTCTCTCCAAGAATGACCGTTCCTCCTTTCTTCAACTTAAACCTTATCTTCCTCGTCTCAAAATTGACAGCCAGCCCCAGCTTATAAATTATAATCAATTAACAAACCTTTGAGAGTAATTTCAGCAAAAATGCACTAGGAAAATGAGAGAAGTCCTCATTTGTAGTTAATTATATATTGTGAACCTTGCATGAACCTTTATTGACACCACCTGCTTGCCAAAATTTCACTTACGCGTGCAGAGGACACCTGTAAAGCACTCACTGACTCGCCGCCTTCTCATCATCTTTTCTAAGCTTCAAACAAATCGGTTGATAAGAAGGTGGCAATTCGGTGAGTGTTTTATAGATCGCAAGTTAATGTTTAACCTAACATTAAACAAAATGCCAAAGTGTCAAAACGCCCAACCAACCTCCAAACATAGCTGCAAGCTTCATCATGTGTGCAAGGCTCCTCACCAACACCATGCCGTCTAGTTCAATTCAGCCTCACTAACCTCTAAATGACAAGCTCTCTTTGCCTAGATGCAAGTTGGTCGCTCCATGACACTTCTTTAGAGGTTCTTCCTTACTTAAACCCACCCACAAGCCTTGGCCACCTACTCATGTCATCTTGTCCAAAAACCTCTTTAGTGATTATTTCCCTTCTTTTGTCTGCCTAAGACACCCCCTTATAGCCTCTAAACGTCTTGTTCTTTCACGAGATTTCCAGAGAAATTTGATTCGTGGAGTTGAACTTGAGTTGATGTTTTATTTTTGTTGATTGAATGCGATGTGGTTTGGTCTCTAGAATTTGATCCTCTGATTCTTTCTCAATTCAATGCTTAAGCTTGATTTGAGGAGGCGGAGCACGTGATGTTCTTCAAGTTGGAGTCTTGGAAAAAAGTTTGTATCTTCAAATAAGCTTCAATCTTCGAGGATGTTTGGCTTCAGGAGTTAGGGATTCTTCTAGCTCTTGGAAGAATTCTCTCTAGACTTTTTCGAGTAAAAAAATTCCAACACTTACAAATGAGGAGAACTCTTCTATTTATAGAGTTCTCTGGTGGGCTTTATGGGCTTGAGTCTGGTTGGTTCATGGATCAGACCAATAGGCACAGTCACATGGATTTGGATCATATTTAGCCTTTAGACTCAATTAAGCTTGTTTTTTTGACACAATTGAACTTAGCCTAAGTAAATAATATGTAATCGAACCAAACTAATTAACTTGATCCAACGGTTATGATCAAAACATGTGACATTATTACAATTGGCCAATTTATGTTTTTAATTTTAATTTGGGACACATGTCAATTTTTTAATTAGTCTCAAATTCAATTATTTGTATTTTTCATCATTAATTTAGTAAATCATGTGGCAATTTAGGGTCTAAAAATTTTCTATTCAACACGACTAATACTCCATTCTTTGACACTTAGTCAATTTTTTCTCTTTTTCAACTTAAAAATGAAACTCACCTTAGCAACCTTAACTTAATTTTTTTTCTTCTTTCCAACAACCATAACACATCCTCAAAAACCTTCCTTGAGTAAATTACCAATCTTAAACCATTTAAAACCTAACATTTGAAACTTCCAAAAAACTCAAGCTTTCCTAGGGTTGATTGTTTACACATAACATGCATATACAATGCATAATAAATCAAAACAAGGCATTTACAAGTAAATTTTACATCATTAACTAGCATTTCAAAACAAATAAAAACTATACCCTATGCATTTACAATAGTTAAATAATTGTAAGGGCAGTTATTAATTGTGTAACTCTCATTCATTTAATATTTCTTGGGCCAATTCATCCCCTCATTGACTCCATTCATTAGAGGTCTCAATGTAGTGAATGTCGTTACTTCTAGTTGTGGCGTAGGTTGAATCGCCCTCATCCAAATCTGTTGGAATTTTATCCTAAAACTCGTAGTTTGTAATCATATTCTGCTCAATAAAGTAGTTATTGAGAAATTGAATTTTATAATCTTAAATCCAATAAACTAAGTCCTGAGGTTATTTTTTATGTAAACCTGAACTTTATGTGAAGACATAAACGTGGATCAAGTTTGAGTTAATAGTCTGAATAGTCTATAGTACATGAATAAAGGTTGGACGCCTTGTTCAGACAAACTATGGATACGGCCCACTTTGTAGTTAGTACAAACGAAGTGATCCTTAATCGTTCATGTAGAGACATGAAAGTGGGGGCATCCTATGTAAAGAGGTGTTATAGGTTATTTTGTTACATGATGCAATTTTCCTTTATAATATATGGGTGAGGTTAATTTATTATGTACATATATAGTAATTATCCTACCAAATAATAACCCTAAAGCTAGAGATTATGCACAATAGAGAACCCAAAAATCTTCAGAAAGAAGGGATATGACAGTGTATGAATGTAGAGAATCCAAAAATTCCAAGAAAGAAGGTATATCATAGTTTATGCACAAGAGAAAACTCAAAAATCCCAAGAAGAATGGAAATGACAGTTAAAGGAGTGTGATAGAAGTAAACAACAAATGACATAGCATATTTATAGGAAAGGTTCAAACAAGTTGAAAACTTTTGTACCCCAAATCATAGATCCTTGGATAGAATTGGAAGATCATACAAATATAAACAAGGACTAAATACGATATATGAATTCAACAGAAAGTCAACGAATTTTGTAGCAATGATCATATATGAATTCAAACCTAAACCTAAAGTTGAAAACATTTTTCTACCACTAATGAAAGAATTGAAGTAAAGGACATAATTAAAATTGAAATGAACTCATCATCCCAATAGCAGAAAATATAACAAAAGAGAAAAATAAAGGGAGTTTTCAAAGAAAACATGTCCATAGACATTGGAACACAGAAACTAAACCAACAAAGAGAAAAATAAATTATAATATTATAATAGAAGACATCACATAAAATATAAATAACAAATGAGAAAAATGAAGGTTTTTTTTTAGAGAAAACAAGTTCATCGATATTAGAACACAGAAGAAAAACTAACAAAAGAGAAAAAGAAATTATCATAGAAGACATCATAGAAAATATTTGAAACCAAACTCATCATTGGCATCGATAACACAATAAACATAACATAAAAACTTTAACGAAAGATAAAAAAATTCAAAAAGATTTTTAGAAAATGAGACTCGTCAATAGAACAAACATTTTATATAACAAAAGAAAATAAAAAATTTAAGAAAATTGACCTCATCATCGGCAATTATTTGAGATACAAACCGAGAAGGACCTACCGTGATCGCTACCCCTGAACCATTCTCAAATCGAAGCTGAACTTCTACCATTCTTCAGATCCCACACGGTATGAACGCCAATGATATAAATTTCAAAAGTTTTCAGTCATTTTAATATAGAAATGCGAGCGACAAGGAAAGTCGGAGCAGCAAGAACAAATCCTTGCATGTTTAACAGAGAACCCTCTTTCGAACATGCAAGGAGGGAATAAAGATTAAGGCAAGGAAAAATCGAGCCTTCAATGAAACAAGAACAAAGAAGGAGAAGGGTTTCAAATCTAGGTTTTGAAGAAGGAGTAGGGTTCGAAAAATCAAACCTTCAATGAAAACAAGGAGGGTTTCGAAGGAGGGAATCCAAAACCAATGATTCGGGACGTACATTTGACGAATTCAAAGAAGGGAAAGAGGGGAAGAGAAATTGGAAAGATGGAATAGAGAATTCAGAGTGAGGAACAATGATGAAGAGGAGTGAAGAAGGGTTCAAAGGAGTGAGGAAACAGTGACAAAGAGGAAGAGAGAAGGATTATTGAAGTAGGGAGAAACAGTTGAGAAATTTAAAGAGTAAGGGTGTGTTTGGGCCCCAAATAATTACTGTGGTCTTGGGTTATAATAACCCAAACCCACGTTTGGGGCCCGTGTAATGGAAACCCTAGTTTTAGGGTTTCCATTACACGT
>JBBPDI010000023.1:20321179-20337945 GCA_037974545.1 Cucumis variabilis | reverse complement strand
AGGAGGTCAGTTGAAATGGGTGCTTGAGAGCTGACATTACCGGAGAAAGAGAGAACGCCGTGGAAGAGTGAGGGCGTAGAGGAAACCGGCGACGAGAATGTGTGGTCGACGGCACTGTAGAAGGTGGAGAAAGCGAATCAGGTTCCAGCTTCGGTATCGGTTTCGGTATGGGAGATTGAAGAAGGCATTCGGATTTCTTTTTTTATGCATAGTGTCCATAATCCAGCATTAACATGTGATCGGTTTGGTGTTCGATTTTAACTTTATTTTACACCATGGTGATAAATTTTTGTAACATATCAATGTTTTCTTCCATATTTCTATATTTTCTTTAGTGTATTGAAATTTATATTAAAGGAAAGAAAATCGAACCAAACATATAACCAATAAAATTTAAGTAAGTATAACGGTTTTTTAAAAAATATAACGAACACCTAAAATATTCAGACCGTATAGAATAATTTTGAAAAAGAAAAAAAAGGTCACAGACTCACGATATCATGAAATACCAAAATGTCTCCGTCAACACGACTAATCGACCACACACACGAGTAATCTTCTTCTAAATGGTCATGTATTACAATATAAACGATGTGGTTTAGATCATTATACAAGATCGTGTAGTTCATTTTAAATGATGGAAAAAAAGTTTCAAATTTAAACAATTTGATAATAAACTCTAAACGAGAAAGCTTCTGACATAAAAGATCGTCGGATCCGTATACACGATCGTTTATTTCTGAATAAATGATCATGTAGTGAAATAATATATTTTAGACGATCGTATTGATTATAGTAAGTGATCGTGTTGGTTATGGTAAGTGATCATGTAGTTTAATGTAAATGGTCGTGAAAAACTTCAAATCTAACGATCGTATAATACAATATACATGATCGTTTAAATATTGGTACACAATCGTTTAGAAATAACTGATTATGATAAAGATGAAATAGGAGATTTAAATGATCTCATCTTATACTCTAAACACCGAAAAAAGAAAATTTGGAAGAGGAGATGAATAAATCACAAAGAAAAAAAAAAGGAAATAGTATACAACTCGTCCCAAAATATTCAAAACCAACAAAGGCATATATGAAATTTATAAAAAAAAATAATAATCAGACTTCATAGGCTTTCCTTATTTTATTATAATGTCAAAAATATTTATGGATTTTGTTACCTTCATGTAAATTAACCTAGAGTATTTTTAAAACTAGAAAAATAAGTAAAACTATTTACATAAATAGCAAATTTTTGTCCCTTTTTTTCCTTTGTTTTCTCCCTTTAGTGTCACTCCATTTGTTATCCCTCTTCCATTTGCCCCTTTCTTTCTCCTCTCTCCAGTCTTCCTTCATTAATTCAATTTATCCATGGCTTCATCTGATAAATTCTCCACCGTCCTCAACCCCATGGTTCTTCTGTTTCACCTTTCAAGACTTGTGGATTTCCAATTCTTTCTCTTACTAAACCCAATCTCTCACCAAAAATCTCCATACTTTCCTTCCCTTTGATAATTCTCACACACTCTCTTCCTTCCTCTCCTAATTTCATCGATCTTACTCTTGTTGGAATATATGTCCTAAAACTCGTAGTTTGAAGTTCAAAATTATATTTTATTCAAGAAAATGGTTATTGAGGACTTATTAGTGAAATTTGAATATTATAATCTTGAATCCAATAAACTAAGATCCCAAGGCTATCTATGCTAAATTTGAACTTTATGTAGAGATATAAACATGGATCAAGTTCGAGTTTGAAACCTAATGTCACACCCCACTCCGCAGAACTTCTTGCTTTTCTCGCGAGACACGGTGCAACTTGAGCATCTCTAACGCGATTAAACGCCAGAGACACTCATCTTAAATCATTTATCTTGTTTAAACGTCAAATACTTTAAATAACTTGCTTTAGGCGATAAAGCTTAACGCAATCAACATAACCAAACTTAAACTTTATTAACAAAAGGCGTTTAGTACATGAACATACAATTACAACAACTTGACCAAAATAAATGACATTAATCAAAACTCTTAAACGTCTGGTAGTTTTCTCAACTCACTGCAAGTCCTTCAACCTTCTTCTTTACTTTGCCTAAATGTCTGATCTTGAAAGATGAATTTTAAAACGTAAGACTAAAAAAGTTAGTGAGGTTTTATGAAAACATTTCCACAATACCCTTTGATAAATTCTTTTCGCCAAATCATAAATTTCAACACAAACCAATTTATCAATAAACACATCATTTCGCAAAAACACCAATTAGTCACAATCATTCCTTTTGCCAAGGATCCCTAATCGTTCTCTACGCTTGGTCTCATTACCTCGCGTTTAAACTATTGTATCAACAGCATCCGAGAACATATAGATTCGTCTTTTTTCCTCAGGCCGCCTAACACAATGCAATCCTTTTCTACATTGGCCGACTTCATTCCACCATGCAGATCTTTTCTACATGGTTGCCTTTAACCTTATATGCACATAACAGTTAACTCATTCAAAGGAAGCAACTAATGGTTTGAACACCATTTCTTAATCAATATCATATTCATCAAATCAAGCTTTTCATGGAAATCTCTTTTAAAACACTTTTTCATTTGAACTAATCTTTAAAATCAGTAAGACAAATCATAATGATTTTTTTTTACCATAAACGTATTTAAGAAATATATTCATAAATACTTTGAGAAGGAATGCACTCACAAATACTTTTAAGAAAAAATCACTCACCAAACTACAGCAATTAACACCTTTTTTTTTTTTTTTTTTTTTTTTTTTTGCAAGAGTAAAATAATAGCACTTTAGCTCTTTAACAAAATCTTAGTGCTTACTTAATGACCAAATCCTTTATTTATACTATTCCTTAACTCAGGTTAGTCATCCTTAGTTTGTTGTCCGATTGTCAGCTCCTACTTAAAACCTCACACGTGTAAAATAAAAGTTTTAGTAATATTTAAATTTTTAATCTTACATGTTAACCTCTGTCAAATCAGATTTAACATCTTCTCATCAAACCTTTCTTCTTGCATAATTCCATTACGTGAATAACTTTAACCGCTTAACATAATTTTTGAAGGTTTTAACACTTAACTCTTCTTGCGGACTACCCAACTTTCTCGTGAAGACTCTTTCTCATGTAAATACCTAGACTTCACAAGTCTTATCACAAATCCTTCTTTTCTCAAAGCTTCCTTGCGAACTATCCTCTTAGTCGCGTAGACTGACCAAAATGCCTTTGTCTAAATCGTTAAAATTGAACACTTGATCAAATTTTACTTCTTTAACTTACATTTTAGGTACGTGTCTTACACCTAAACAATATATAGTATATGAATTAGGGGTGTAAGAATATGGGTTGAACCCGAATAACCCGAACTACCCAACCCATATTATAAGGGTTTAGATTAAAATATGGATTGGGTTTGGTTAAAAAAATTTGATTTTTTCGGGTTGGGTTAGGTCTTGGGTTGGAGGGTTGAGAAATTCGGTTCAACCCAACCCAACCCGAATTAATATAATATATATATAAAAATAATAATATATTATTTAATAAAAAATATTTATCATTCTTTTAGTTTTAGGTTTACGCGTCCCTTTCCTTCCACCTTACTGCCTCTCCCTCTCCCTCGCTCGCTGCAACTTTGGTCTCCTCCTCTCTCTTGCGTAACGCCGGCAACCTCCGATGTCTCCTTTTCTGTTGAGATCTCCAGCGTGTCCCTCTTTAGACCCTCACTTTCTTTCGCCTCACTGCCTCTCCCTCTCCCTTACGGCTCGTGCAAGACCTTTCGCCTTCTCCTCTCCCTCACGCAACGATAGCAACCTACGACATCTCCTTCTTCGTCGAGCTCTCCAATGTTTCCTCCTTCGTTTGAGCTCTCTGGCGTCTGGCAAAACCCATCCATCTTCTCCTTGTGTCTCCTCCTCCGTCTCAGATCCAATCCGATAACCCAACCCAACCCGACCCATATTCTACAGGTTGGGTTGGGTTGGGTTGGGTTGGAAACTAAATTTGGGTTACCAACCGAAATAACCCAAAAATATGGGTTGGGTTGAGAATCTCTCTCAACCCAATCCAATCCAACCCGATTTCACCTTTAATATGAATAAGGTTGGGTGTTTTATTTTGGCTAAGACACTATGGTTGTTGTCCGCTTTGTAGTTAGTCCAAACGATGTGATCTTGAATCGTTCATATGGAGACATGGAAGTAAAGTCATTCTATATAAAGAATTTACATAAAATTAGAACCATGAAATAGTCATTTTTACGTTATAACATCGTTGATCGTATAAAATTGACTATTTTGATTTTTGATGATCTAGGTAACGTAATCTTAATCCTAAGCTAACTATAAACTTTTGTACACATGAAATTATCCAAGATCTGCACAGGTAAGGGCAGCTCAACAACATTGGCTCAATAAGCCTCTCATTTCAAGGATAAGACCATGTGGATAGTTAGGGACATGAAGCACAAGACGAAATTCACTCTTACCTGCTTTGAGGTTAATAGATAGGTTGTTCTCTTAAGGATTGAATCCAGATCTTGAACATGGGACCTCACCATTTCATTGGCCCCGAGAGGGATTTGGTTATAGGTTAAACCTAAAACAAATTGTTCTATAGTGGATCAGTGGAACTTAAGAAGCAAGTTGTAATCGTGGAGGTAAAACGATATTTTGACCCAGCTAAGATTACAAAAAAATCTATGAAGGATTAACTTACTAATCATGGTTATATCATATGGACACAAATATATCTATAGTGAGGAGAGTGCAACTATGAAACTTTAGTAAAATGACGCGTTAGTTAACGAATGTTAATTAGCTAGATCTAAAAGAATTTAGCCAGTTAATCTCGGATCATTGGAACTCATGATCTATGCGTCCATTAGATTTCCCTGCTAGCTCATATGGAATAAACTTAGAACGGTATGATGGAATAATTTGAAATGTTCGAATTAGGTAAAGAGAGAGAAACTAACAAGTATATGTGATATAGCCGTTGGTTATCAGTTAGAGATAGATCTTTTTGTTTAAATGTGATTTAAATATTAAAAATATAAATGTGAATTCATATTCAGAAGCTCGAAAATGATGAAAATAGTCAAAGTTGAAAAAAAGTCAAAATGTTGACTTTTGAATTTGAAAAGTAAAACTTTGACCAACTTTATGTTCAAATGTGATTTGAATTTTAAAAAATGAATGCAGATTCATTCTCAGGAGGTTGGAATTAGTCAAGACGGACAAAATAGTAAACCGTTAAAATGTCAACTTTTGACTTAAAAAGTCAAAGTTTGACTTTGACTTGAATGGTCAAATAACCATATAGCCCTTTGACTAAAGTTGTGGGAAAATCCAACATTTTTTTGGATAATCCCACTAACACTTAGTTGGATTAGTGGGATAAGTGGCTACATTGAATGTAAAGTACAACTAGCCCATTAAGAATAAGTGGATTGTGAGGTGTGACAATTGTAAAGTTTTTACTGTTAATTTTTTATAAAATATTTTGAAAAATCATTTTAAAAAAACTTTTGATACTTTTTGAATTATTTTCTTTTATTCACAAAAAGATTTAACCTCTCTCTTATACCAAAGGTTGGTTCTTCCTTCAATTTCTATCATATCTCTCTTAATTCATTCATATATAAAATCTCACAACCCGTTTTTAAGTCCGAAAAATAGCAGAACAACACTAGTGGTGGTCTCAGGTTCGTGCTCGTGAGGAGATTATGAGGATCGGAAAGCTTCAAAGGTACGACTTTTTATTAGCCCTAATTTCATTTAATCAGGGTAATTGATGCATTTTCACAATCTTTTAGATTGTTTATATTTGGCTACCCTAATCTTAACGATTTTTTTCAAGATTCTTTGGTACACGATCTAGATTTGGGTATTTGGCTACCCAAATCTAAATGATCATATACCAATATCCCAACGATTTTTTTCAATATTTTTTATTTTGTTAGATTTGGTACACCAAGTCTAAACCAATATAAGGATTTTTGTTTAGATCGTGTGCCAATTTATATTTGGTACATGATCTTAAACCAAATAACATTTAAAAAAAAATATAAAAAATTTATGATTGATTGAAAATAAAGATCATGATTTCAAAAAATATATAAAAGAAAGAAAAATTGTAGAAAAAGAGAAGAAATACGATGAACAGGAAGGGCAAACTTAGAATGTTAAAAAAAATCAGCTTCATCAACTTTTTTTATTTTGTTACATGGATCGAAAATATTTTGGTGTTTTGTTATATTTATAAAAATTAACCTAAAACAAAAATAATAACTAAATTAATTAATTAATTAAATCCAATTTAATTAATAATTCATTTAAATCATATCTAAATGAACATCTCTCAAATAACTTAGAGTTTTAATTCAATTAATTTAATTAAATCAAATCAAATTAAGCAAAATAATTAATTGATTCTTCAATAAATTAATTACCACATATTTAATTTGAGCTACATTTTGAATCTATCCAATCATATTTCTCTTGTATAATTTTAAAATGTATTTAATACGCATTAATTTTAACATATAGTTTTAATATGAATCAAATTCACATTAATTAATTATTTGAACTCCTTCAAATATTTAATTCTCTCATAAATTAACTTTGAATCATATCCAAATTTTAATTTATATTATAAAGTTGAAATAAAATGCAAACTTTATTTTATATTGTATCACTGTACGTTATATTAAGTAAATTTGAACATTTCAAAAATTACATTCAAAATGAAATAACCTCAATACCCTTTATGAGCTAGAAAGAAGGTGTAATGGATCTACAGATCAAAAGCTCCAATGATATAAGATGAGAATTGGCTAAACTCATTAACCATATTAATCAATATTATTTAACTATGTATACATTTCACTACAAACTCACAAATGCACTCTTCTCAATGCATATATATTCTCTGTCCACGAATATAAACTAATAACAGTAAGTTAGTCCTTCACAAGTGCTCGTAATACCAACTATGTCAAATTACTATTTTACCCCTTGGTTACATCTAAATCATTAAATATCAGTACTTATCTAGTGAATAATGTGTTTATGGTCCAACCGTTAAACATAAACTTCTGTCGGGTTAATGAGATGATAGAGCCCTTTGTTCAAGTACCCGAAGTCACCATTTATGGGAACACTTTTCTACTTATCCTAAGTTGGGAAGAAGTGAATTTTATCTTGTAATATTATGTTCTCAAATCCACACAATGGTAATCTTTTTGAGTTGGCGAACTGGTCACTCTCACCCATGTAAATCAAAGGACAATCTCTTGTGAACAAAAGTCCATAATAGGTCAAGATTAAGAATAAGTCTCTTAAGTCATCCTATTAAAATAGAAATGTCCTTTTGACCTTAGTAAGTTCTTAATATTTATAGATTGAGAAATATCATATTTCTACTCGTTCATCTACTATACAATAGCAAACTAGCTTACCTAACTAGTCAACAAAGTTACATTTAGTGATTACTATTCATGCTCCCTTCTTATGAAAACTTATTACATATAATACCCTCACTCACATATTACCTACAAAAATGTGTTGGATGATTGGGTTTAATTTGTATCAAATACAAAGTGGGTTGTACCCACAATGTTACCAGGATAAGATACTTATTATTATCCATATGCAATAAACTCTTTAGTCTATATATTGAACATTGATCCTTGTTATCTCTACTTACTATTCAAGACTCATTAGACAACTTAAGATGTTAGTTTATTTGATTTAGGGTTATTAAGACAAGATTAATACTAAGTAATCAATAAATTTTATTGAAATGATAACAATAACTATTAATTGATAATAATAAATATGTTACATGTTTTGAAGACATAACTCCATTCTCCTTACTCCAAAAAATACATAATTGAAAACGTCATTGGGTCTATGATCAGTCAAAAAATCTGTGGGTCGTTGTCGATGAGAAAATACAAAGTTTTGTGTGGCTGATCAATGAAAATGAATAAGATGAGCTCTTCGATTGTCATGGAGATGGTAGACGCGAGAGGTTGAGGGTTACGTTTTTCGTGGAAAGAAAGAGGGAGATGAAATGATACTTTATTTAATAAATTTATTTATGAAAGGAGAGAAATGAAATGTATTTTTATATTTTTATACTTGATATTTTCAAAGTATCAAATAAAAATGTTAACCATACTTAACATTGTTTCCACGTTAAGTAAATGTTAACTGTACTTGACGTGAAAAAAACGTCAAGTAAAATCTTCAGTATACTTGACGTGAAAAACAAACGTCAAGTAAAAGCTAACATAAAATAGTTCAAAAAATTTCGTAAAAATTTCATTTTTTTAACTATACTTGACATTTTGTTCGTGTCAAGTAAATGTTCACTATACTTGACGCAAAAAAAGGTCAAGTAAAATCTCCACTACACTTGATGCGAAAAAAATGTTAAGTAAAAGCTAACGTAAAATAGTTAAAAAAATTTCATGAAAACTCTGTTTTTTTAAAACTATACTTGGATTTTTCTTTAAAATGGTCAATACTTGACATTTTTTAATAAAATCATTAAGTATGTAAAAGTTGCTAGTGTGAAGTAAAGAAGATTTTGTAATAGTGAATTATTTACATTTACTATCTACGAGTTTTAGGACGTAAAACCAACAAACTCCCACTTGGACTAAAAACCTAGTTAGTGGGAAGTACGTAATATTAATAATCAATAACAATGAGAATGGTAAATGTCACACCCCGCCCCGCAAGTAAGATGATAAAAGTCACACCCCTGCACGCAACCTTACTTGTCATGCAAGACACGACATGACTTTAAGCATTTCTAACGCGTTAAATGCCTAAAACACTCAGCTTGAGGTCCTTAAGCTTTGCTTAATCGTCTGACTTCTTAAACTTAACTTAGAAAATATACTTTAGACAACATAAACACTTAACACATCATAAGTAATAGAACTTAAACTTTTATTACTCAAGTCGTGCATTTTACAATCAACTTTACAACACTTAACAAAAAGAACATTTAAGCTTGAACTAAACGTCTTGGTAGCCTTTTCTCGCCTAGTAAGCTTCTCATCCTATCTTTACTTGTTCTTAACACCTAATTCTACTCAAAAGAATGAATTAGGTATTGGAACTTAACTACATGAGAGAACAAATAACTAAGACCCCACTAAACAAGCGTTGAGGGGATTTTAGTAATATTATCGCTTCTATGGATCCTCCCTTAACATATATATCATAAATGTGAGTGTGTAAAAAGACGCTGAAATGATGCTTTTCTTAATATAGGATGGATCATAATTAATGCGACCAAGAAGGTAGATATGAATTGTGTAACAATTTTAGTATTTGCGTCTCGAAAGGTGAGCAAGCATGGCGAAGGCTTCATGAGGAAGTCTGCGTTAAATTGGAATTAGTTTAAAATTTTATATTGCTCCAAGAAACTACTTACTCTCCTTGTATTGCATTATGACCTAAAGAATTTTCTTTCCTTATTCCTGCTTGCATAAACTAAGTTCAATTTCACATATAACCACTTCTCATTCCCCCTTTCACGACACATATTTAGTGTAAATAACAATAACCTTACTTAGGTGATACTACGAATATATTTTAATATACAGATACCGCATACCGCATGAGACTTTCATAAGTGTTATAATCCAAGATTACCCAGAATTCTGTGTATTCGACCTTGACTTATCTAAGAAACCTTTCTTTTTTGCTTACAGTTATGCAAGAGAGAGAAAAACTTGTACGCAATAGACATACCAATAGAGTTGAGTAACATATAAGATTAAGTCTGCCCTTTTTATCTCATGATCTTAATTTTGTTACCTAGCTTAGTCGCATACTTAAAACCACAATGTCACATTCATGATAGAATTATAAAGGGCATATATATTTAGACACAACCAAGTTTTTAGTGTCGTTTTCGGGGAATTATTTGTGGTAATTTTAATTTAATGTTTATGTTGGTCTTATGTAGAAAACTTAGTTTTTATTGAATCGTGTGTTTATCCAAAGAGCACGTGAACAAATTGATGAGGACAAGAGATAATTCCGTACTAGAATTTGACTAAAAAATTAAGCAAACTTTTCGATACATAAGCAGAGAAAGAAGATAGAGGTGATTACAGGACCAAATGGCAAATCCAACCAACAACCCAAATGTCGCTCTAGAGCCTAATGACCAAAATGATAATAGAAATCCAAATTTAGGTGATATGAATAGAAATAATGTTGCCCCTGAAAATGCTCATCCTATACTGATTGCCCACGATTTGAACAAACCTATATGAGAGAATATATTGCACCCACCCTGTATGACTTCAATTTTGGTATCGAGTAACCTGCTTTTGGTAACGCTAAATTTGAGATGAAGCATGCATATTTCAAATGATTCAAATGACAGGTCAATTTGAGGGATATCCAGGAAAAGATCCCCATGACCATATTAAGAGTTTTTATTCAATAAGTTCCTCCTTTCACTTACCTAGCATTTCACAAGAAGAGCTTTGCCTCACTTTCTTTCCAATTCACCCTTAAGGATGACACAGAGAAGTGGGTAAGAACCTTAGAGGCAGGTGATGTAATTTCATGGGCTCAACTGATAAAGAAATTCGTGAAGAAGTTCTTTTTATCTCAGAAGAATGACATACGAAGGAGAGATATCATGAACTTTGGGCAAAAAGATAAAGAATCTCTTTTTTACACTTGGAATAAGTACAAGAGGTTAATCAGTGCGTGCCTATATAATGATATCCTTGAGTGCATATTGAGGTTTTCTACGATGGGCTGAACAAAGCAACACAACAAATGTTGATGTTATGTTTGCTAGAGTTAGAGGATTGATGAACAAAACGTATACTTAAATCAAGGATACGTTGGATTCAATGTCCCAAAATAAAAAAGAACGAGAGGATAATTAACAACTTTGGCTCCTGCTATAGAAGGAGGCGAAGAAATAAAGAAGGTTTGGATAAGAATGCAATAACAACACTTGAAGGATAAAAAACTGCAATGACCAACTTGCTCCAGCTAATGGCCATTATGCAAGTTAACCTTGGAAGAAATCAAGTTCAAACAACCAAGCAAATTAAGGACATGGGATGCATGGGATGTGGTGGTCCAAATGACACGAATGCATGCCCACGAAATACGGAGACTGTTGCATACATTAAGAATGATCCCTACTCCAACACCTTCAATTCTGGTTGAAGGAACAATCCTAACTTTGGATGGGAAGGAAATGACCAACAACAACAGAACAAATAGAGTGGCCATGGTGGACACAATGAAACATCTGGTTATCACAAAAACCATCATATCGTTAGGCAACATAACCCTCTCCTTCAAATCAGAATATTGTAACTTTTTCAACCTCTTCAATAGAAAACCTTTTAAAGGAGTATATGCAGAAGAATGATGCCTCTCTGCTGAGCCAAGCCACCACGATTCGAAATCTGGATGTATAAGTGGGGCAGTTTAGCAGACAAGGTGTCAGGAAGACCAAAGAGATACCTACCGAGCAATAGTGAAACATCAAACCAATGTTGGAGGATATGAGAAAGAGTAGTATAAAGTTGTTGCACTGTGAAGTGAAAGGCCCTTGACTATCCACAAATCTGACCAAGAATGTAGAATATTCACCCATTTCCGTAAACACCACATGTGACCTAAAACATCACTAGTGATATTCAAACTAATAATTTTTCTTCAACTAATTGATTTTTCTTCCTTGCAGAATAACGTACAGACAAACAAGGAAACGAAGGAGGATAGGTGAGATTCTAAATGCAGAAAGATGTCCAACCAAGCATCAACCTCTAACTCAGCCCTTTGACGAGCTCTTCCATTTCTTGGTTGTCTAAAGAAGAAAGGCAATGAAAAACAATTTTAGCTTTTTTGAAGGTGTTGAAGCGATTGTACATCAACATATTGCTTGTGAAAGTGTTAGATCAAATGCCTTTGTATGTTAAATTTTTGAAAGACATACTAGTCAAGAAAAAAGGTTAAATGAATATGAAGCAGTGACTCTAACGCAAGAAACAAGCGACATCTTCAAGAAGGAACTTTCTGAAAAGATGCGAGACCCTAGAAGCTTCATTATCCCATGCTCAACAGGTGGAATAGATTTTGGTCATGCACTATGCGACCTTGGAGCCAGTAGAAATCGTTTATGTTAATGGTGATTGTTATTATTTGTTGGGGCAATGGTTTTGTTGGTATTGGTGTTTGAGAAAAGGGGAGTTTTACAAGAGGATATTTACAAGTGGTTTAAAGAAGATAAAGTGAAGAAGAGGGAGATTAATGGTGGAGAACATTCATATAGGTGAGATTTGTTCAATTAGGTATGAAATTGATGCAATTTGAATGTCTTATTGGCATGTTTATCATCAAAATTACATTCATATGATATCTATCAAATTGATATTTGATTTCTGTCTAATTATCATGAATTGCTATCTAATTGATATTAGATTACTATTTGAATGTTATATGATTTTCATTAGATTTTTAGCTTTTGTTATTTTTGTTTGATTGCCTTTTCATTGCTATTTAATTGTTGTGGCTGGTAAAATAAAATTTGTAATTTTGTACATCTTTCATGTTAGTATTATAATCCCCCTCATAAACTACTTAGTTACGTGATAGATTGCTATGTGATATCCAATAAGTAATTACTAAGAACCCAATAAGTTATCCACGTAATTTAGAAGTGATACTCAATGAGTTGTACCATATTAATTATCATACACTATAAGAAATAGAGTCTTTCTCAACGCAGTTCCACATTAGCAAAAACCCCAAAACACGTCAGGGAAGTTTACCCCGACGTCTCAGTCGACGTTGACAAGTACGTCGAGAAAAACACGTTGGAGATACTTTTTCCGATGCAAATCGTGTCGACAACGAGGAAACATTCATCGACGCATATTGTCAGCACATCGAGGAAGGGTTTCCATGACGTCACATCGCAGAATCCTTCCCCGATGTGACATCACAAAACCCTTCCCCGACGTCACGTCGCGAAAAGCCTAAACTTTGTTTTCTTTTCTTTTTCTTCCTTTTATTCTTCTTCTTCTAGCTTTGTTACGTTCCATTTCCATTGCATACTTATATTATTGATCTTGTAGTTTCTTCGTGGGTTTTTGTTTTAACTTTGTGCTTCAGTATGAATTCATAAACACATTTTGTAGTGCTTTGGATTCTTGCTCTACTATGATTTGAAAGGGTATATTGAAGCGAAAAAGTTGAAATGGAAAAGAAAAAGAGAAGAAAAGAGGATACTACCAGTGGTGGCGACGAAGACGACAATACAACTCTCATCCTCTCCCTCTCTCTCGGCCAATTTTGTGTTTGTTTTTGTTTTGCATTCTGTTCTGTGTTAAAGGGAGAATAAATAGTGCGGACTTTTTCCGACGTCTTTGAAGACGTCGAGGAAGGTATCTTTCACCGACATTTGACCTTTCACCGACGTATGAAGTATAAACGTCGGAGAAAGTGGAAATTGTAACGACAAATTTCCACTTTCCTCGACTTACGAAAAATGACATGTCGGGGAAAATTTAAAATTAAATTTAATGTGTTCACTTTCCGCGACACACACAATGCTACGTCGCAGAAAGTCCCATTCCGCGATGTAGACGAACAAGGCGTTGCAGAAAGTCTAAAATTAAATTTAATGTGTTTACTTTTTGCGACTCACATAATGTTACGTCGCGAAAACCCCTTTCCGTGACGTAGAGGAACAAGACATCCCAGAAAGTCTTGCATTCACTTTCCGCAACGCACACAATGTTACGTCGCGAAAAGTCCCTTTCCGCAACGTAGAGAAACAAGATATCATGGAAAGTTTTAAATTAAATTTAATGCGTTCACTTCCTACGACGTTTGACAAGGTGACATCAGGAAAAATGAACTCGTTAAATTTAATTTTAGACTTTCCGCGACGTCTTGTTCCTTACGTTCCCTTTCTGCGACGTAACATTTCGTGCGTCGGTGAAAAGTGATCAATGGCGATGTACCTTTCGCCGACGTTATTTCTGACGTTGCAATTGTTCTGATTTCTTGTAGTAACAATAAAATATAACGACTTGTAAACTTGTAATAACTAAGAATAAGATATTAATCATATACAACATTGTTTAATATGTTATCAATAAAAAACATGAAGTATAACATCAAAGTCCAAAAATCATCTAAAGAAAAATATCTCAATTTTCTTTTCGGTTGTTCATTCCCCATTTCAAGCTTATCTTGCAAAGATTTCTTGTTTGCATTATATTCTCAGCAATCTAAAATAAATAGAAAATATATTAGATATATGTATTAAATATTAATTATATAGAAATTGAAGGCAATAAAATGACAATATCAAGAACCAATAATAATGTGACAAAAAAATATAAGGTATTTAGATGACAGTGAAAAACTAGCAACTGTGTTACACATAATAGAAGGTAACTGTATGACATTCAAAAGAAAATAGCATGACAATACTATACACTACTAACTATGTGTTAAAGCATAGGATACAATCAAAAGACAACCAGGTGAAAACACAAACTGCACAAAAAATAGAGGGTAATCATATAACAATTATAAGACAATTAGAAGTTACTTAATGAAATAAAATGAAAATCGAAAGTATACTACTTGGAAAAGAAGTAATTTTATAATCTTCAACCTCAACTCCAATTGTTAATACATCCTGTCAATGATTCAGAATTGTAAAATTATTATGAAAAAAGAGTAGTCAGATGACAACTGAAGGTAATCAAACGATTATAAGAAGTCTAACTAATTGATATAATCAAATGACAATTAGATAAAAATCACACGATAATCAAGCCTGTCAATCAAGGATGATATTTTACACTTTTCAATTTCAATTTCTCCTTTCAATTGAATCAAACAGCTAGTTATATATATATATATATATATATATATATATATATATATATTTGCAAAAAAACCAAACTTTTTAGCAATGGGTTAGCCTTTTCAAATATTTTTGTCAATCCTTTGTTGTCTTGCATTTTACTTAAAAAAAAAAGGTGCTTTTACACAAATAGAAAAAAATAAGTTAAATTTAAATCAAAATTATATTTTTGATCATTTATTTATTTACGAACAAAGTAAAAGCCAAAGTAAAAATTTGTCACATGACTACTATCTGTTCTAAAATTTAGTCATCCATTCTGAAATTTAATATTTTTACGATTTAGAAAATAGAATGACATAAACCTTATTATCATAAATTTTTTTACTAATTTTTTCTTTTAAAACGCTCCAGGGGTGTAAACGAGTTGGGTTGGGAGACCTTCTCAACCCAACCTATATTTTCGGGTTGTTTGGGTTGACAACCCGAACAACCCAAATTAAGTTTTCAACCTAACCCAACCTAAACAGTAAAATATGGGTTGTCGGGTTGAAAATCAAACGGGCAAGAAGAGGGAAGAGACGAACGACAAGAAGAGGGAGGAGATGGACAACGAAGACAGAAGATAAGAGACGAACGAAGAGCTGAACACGACGTAGACAATAAATAAGGATCAAACGATGAAAGAGTAGATGAGGGGCAGACGGTGGAAAGGGGAAGAGATCTGAGAAGACGAACAACAAAGAGGGAGGAGATATGAAAAGACGAACGACCGAGTGATCTGGGAAGAAGAAGGCGAAAAGGGAGAAGACGAACAACCGACGAAAATGAGTAGAATTTGAGAAGACGAAGGTAGAGAGGGAGGAGATTTGAGTGAGTGAAAAGGGAGACCTGAGAAGACGAACGGACACGATTTGAGGAGGAGAAAATGGAAGAAAGGAAAGTGATATAACCTAATTATTTTTTAAATTTTATTAAATAAATAATAAAAAATAAAATATATAATATAAATATAATATATATTTATATATATATTCTATTAATTCGGTTGGGTTGGGTTGAACTGAATTTTTCAACCCTCCAACCTGAAAAAATCTAGTTTTTTTAACCCAACCCAATCCATAATTTAATCATAACCCAACCCAACTCCTATAATATGGGTTGGATAGTACGAGTTGTCAGATTCAACCCATATTCTTACCCTCTAATTTAAATCAAATTTATATTTTTTTTTTATCATTTATCTAAAAACAAGGTAAAAGCCAAAGGAAAGAAAAGAAAAAGATGACAATTTGGTGAACCAACCATCTATAGGCTATAGCCAAGAAACACAAACATGGCCCACTGCCACTGGCCCACTCTCTCCGAGTTTTTTGTAGCCCTATTTCCCTGTAAAAAAAAGAAAAAAAAAAGAAAAAGAAAAAGAAAAAAAACTAGGGCTTTCGTTTCTCCTTCACAAATCTCTCCGTTTCTCACCCGATCTGCTTTCTCGCTCTCCCACTCGGAGATTTTCTGCGTTTCTCTGCCCCTCTCCACTTCGTCCAGTGACGTTTCTCTCTTCGCTCCGTTCGATTTGCATTGGGTATGTTCCTCTTTCTCTACATTTCTTCCGCTCTACCAAGTTTCTGCATCTTTGACATTTCATCATGCCACTGCAACCAACGTTCTTCTCTTTGGTCCCATATTCTTTTCTCATTTTTATGTTACTCTGCCAGTATAAGTTTCTCTTCCCATTTGTCTTATAGTTTGAACATGGCGATGGCTGCCAATGAAAGCTTTTTCACTGAATAATTTTGATTTCCCTGTTGAAATTCGGTCTGAATTTGGTTGAACGAATCCTGAATCCCTGATTGAATGTTACCGTCTCGCTCT
>JBBPDI010000023.1:20267872-20285007 GCA_037974545.1 Cucumis variabilis | reverse complement strand
ATACGAAATCCAATTAATTTCACAATACATACTCCCTCTCAATTTCCTCAATGTAAATTCTAGCTTACCAAACTATTTGTTGAACCGAACTCCAACAACTCACAAATTGATTGTGAATTCAAAAGACCCAACGATAGTTTCAACACCTTCAAGAACCAATTAACAAATTAGCCAATTTTTCCAACAGCAACGCTTGAACAACTTTGAAACAAATATAACCCATACTTAATTTGTTACCAACAAAACCACTTCGGTTCATAGTAGCAAAGAGATAGTAGTATCAAACCTAAACGAAAAGATCGTTCAACAAGGCAGAGTGCAGATTGGCTTAAACTCCGCAGTTGAGAGAAGAAGCATGCAGTTGTCTCACAGTCGACCGACAACAGATGCGGTGGCATTGATAAGAGGTGAGGCGGTATAGAATGTAAGCATCGTGGTGAAGATCGACGACGTCCCTACTCCTCTAAAACAGAATGCGATAATGGCTCCAACTCGGTGGACAATTGCAGTTCAGACATTTGGGGCAGTCGGTGACTTCAGGAAAAGGGTGCAGTGACAGCTCGAACTAGTTTGACGAGCTATGCATAGAGGAGCTACGGTGGCTGGGTCTCGGTTTTGACAGGAGACGATGACGGAAAAATGACGATGTGCAGCCGGTTCAACTGGGTTCCATTTTTTACGAGTTCCTGGTTGCCGATCGTGCGTACTAGTCGAAAAACGAGGGAGGTGACAACTGTGGTGGCTAGGGTAAGAGAAGAGAAAAGAAAGGAAGAAGAAGGTGAGGGGGAAGGGGGGCACGAGCGTGTGAGGGAGAAGGAAGGAAAATAATTTTTTTCTTATAATAATAACAATAATTATAATTGTAATAATAATAAAATATTATTATCAATTATTACTCCCTTTCCAATTTCTTTTTCTCCTTCACTTCTTTTCTTTTTCCTTTAAATCCTTAAAATTCCGAGGTGTTACAGTGGTCCTTAGCCACCTAATGACAGCCTCAAACGCCTAGCTAAGCCTTCTTTGCGTGACATGGCCATGTCTTCCTCGCATGGTAACCTCTAAATATATGGTTGCAAGCCTCCCTTGTGTGAACAACCTCTCATGGACAACCTTCAAGCGTTAAGATATCCTCTTTGGTGGTTATCTCGCCTAGCCTTGCCTCAACTTTAAAAGCATGGCCCTCTTTGTGTTTGTCTCATCGCCCAATACAAATCTCCTTGCAAGCTTACCTCTTTAAAGGTTCTTTCCCTTCCCTTGGCCGCCAACAAGTACCCTTTCTCACCCACACAACCTCTTAAAAGGTTGTTCTTCTCCTTTTGGTCGTCCAACAAGCCTCTAAACGCCTCATATTGACACTTAGCCAATTTTTTTAACTTTTCTTTTTTTCTCAAACCTAAACTTAAATTTCAAATATTTTTACCTTCTTTTCCCATAAATTTCACTCTCTTGACCTTGACTAAGCTTAACAAATTCCAAAGGTTAAAGAAATTTTGGATTTCACATAATAAATACGAATTTATTATTTTACAACATGGGAATTGAGCATTTTGACCCAAAAATCCTAAATTGTACGCATTGTCGCCACATGGCCTTAGTCTCTTTATCCTATATCTACATCACTAGTCTAAACACTAAACTTTAAAATCACTTTTAATAACGTGTCAACTCACTTTCGTACATAATAGGAGTAAATGATCGTTTAATAGACTAGATATCACGTAATAATCTACATGATCTTGTCATTACATGTAAAACTATATTCTAATAATATCTAAGAAATCATGTTGTTTATCCTAAACGATCTTCTTGTTCAACCTAAATGTTATTGTACTTACATCTTAACCAACAATCTTCTTTAAATGTAAAATGATCGTCTTATAACATCTAAACAATCATGTTGTTGATCCTAAATGACTTGTTATTTAACCTAAACGACCTTGTACATAATTAAATCTAAACGATCTCGTAATTAACATTTAAGCTATCATATCATTTAATGTAAACGATTTTGATATAGAAGTTTAAATAAGTAAACAATATAGGCATAGGTCTAGATGATATCCCAATAATATCAAAACGTTCATGTTATTGGATCTAAATGATTGTTTAGTTAAGTGTAAACAATCTTTGATTAAATTTAAATGATGTTGTCGTTACATGTAAAAGCTAAGCATTAAACGATATTGTAAATGATCTTGTCAACATATGTAAACAATCATTACATAATATCTAAACGATCGTTTTGATAAATCTAAACGATCATGTAGTGTACTATGAACGATCATTTATTCAGTAAATGGATTACATCTAAACAATCTTGTCATTTGTAAACAGTAAGCAATAAACCCTAAAACATAAACGATCTTGTCAACACGTGAACAATCATAAAATAATATCTAAACGATCGTTTTGATAAACATAAACAATAGTGTAGTGTACTATAAATGATTGTTTATGTAGGTAAGCGATCTAGTAAATAAATCTAAACGATCTCATAATAACATATAAACGAACATGTTTAATTATTTTAAATGATCGTTTTATTATATCTTAGCAATGTTATAGAAGTTAAACGATCAGATTTAGATGAGACAGATAACACAAAAATATTATTACTATTGTAATATAAGATAAAATTGTAGTAAGAAAGCACAAAGATCGTACAATAAGAACCTTGGCAAACAAATTAGAAAGAAATTTATAAATTACTAAATTATAAAACAAACAAATGTTCAAAAGTTCTTTTACATTTATTCTAAACATTATTGCATTCAAATGTTACAGAACATGTAAATGTTATCTGCCTTCGTCAAACCAACTTTATCTATTACATGTAATATGTTACGGAACATGTAAATTAAACATCTTTTACATGTATATGTTATCTGCCTTGTAGGGAAGCTTCATAATCATAGAACTCGATAAGAGTTTACCACATTTTTTTAAAAGCATCTTCATAATCATCATCACCATTTCTAAACAACCGAAGATGAAGAAGAAGCAGATTTTCTTCTGAAGCTACTACTGAAGAATGGTTACGAGGATTCAAATATCCCATCCTTTTTGTACCCAAACGTCGTTATCTTCTTTCTAAAGCCCATCATTTTCCAATTTGAGTCGAACGAGGCTTCAGAATCAAGGAAGTTGATAATAGCATATCGTAGTCTTTTATAAACATTTTCGGAATCATCTCATGTTTTTTCCTTCTTCTTCTGGATCTTTTTGTTCTTGGTTCAAATAAGAGCATCTTGAACCTCAACATTTTGAACTTCATTTTGTCAGAATGAGAAAAAGTTTGAGAGGAAAAGTTTGGAAACCTTAAACCTAAAGGTTTGAGAGAACGAGTTTTAAAAGAAAATGAAGAGTTTTTTTGCAATACTCACTGGTAGGTTAATAAATGAAAATTAATTATTTACAACACATAAATTGACCATTTTGACCGATAAACCCTAAACTCTTCACATGATCGCCATGTGTTCTTAATCCCTTCATCTTATCTCTGAAATCACTTTTATTAACGTGTCAGTGCTTAGTACACAGTAGGAGCAAATGATGATTATTGAACTACACGATAAGGTAAACGATCGATTAAGATCATGTAATAATTTACACGATATTATAATGTATTGTAATCTAAACAATCTTGTCACTTACATGTAAACAATCTTGTAATAATATTTAAACTATCATGTTGTTAAACCTACACGATCATGCTACTAAATGATCTTGTCATTGCATGTAAACTCTAAATCATCAATGATTTTGTCATTACATGTAAACGATGTATTAATAACATCTAAACAATCATGTTGCTAAAACTAAATGATTGTGTTATGAATTGATTATTTACATCACACAAAAACGCTAAACTCTTCATATGGTTTACATGTGGCCTTAATTTCTTCTTATGGTCTCCATGATAGGCATAAACGATTGTTTGTCTAAACGATCGTGTAGCACATCATTTAACATCTAAACGATAGTGTTGTTGGACCTAAACGATCATGCTACTAAATCTAAATGATCCTCTTATACATCTTACACGATGGTAATATGTATTTAAACAAGTGTATAGTTAAGTCAAAACGATCGTGTGGGACATCATTTAAACGATCATGTTATACATTTTATACAATGGTGTAGGATATCGAGCAATAGTAGAGTAGAAAGAAATTTACATATTACTGAGTATAAAACAAAGAAATGTTCAAAAGTTAAAAATTATAGATTTAAAGCTTTACAAACACTATAAATTGTTTTTAAAATATCAAGAAATTTGTAGGTGAAAGGATGGAGCAGAATTAATGTATTCTTGTGTTCAAATTCTTCTTTCTTTCTTCTTGGTGGTTTCTTCTTGTTTTAAGATTGGTTGTCTCCATAGCATTTTTGGAACCTTTGGCTTTTTTTGTCCCCACCATTTTTTTTCCTTTTGCATTGTCATAATTTTTCTTTTGTTTCCTTTTGTTTCCATTTCTTCTTCTCCATTTTCCTCATTATTAACATTATCAATCTCTTCTTTAGTTTCATTATCATCAACATCAACAACTTCATTCACCTTTTGTTTTCCTTTTGTCTTGAACAAAATTTCTTCACTATCAGTATTTGTATGTTCTTGATTTTGCTCACCTTTGACTTTCTCATCCTCTTTTTCTATTTCATTTTCTTCAAAGACTTGTTGCAAGAAATTGTTGAAGTTAATAACAAAAATAATGAATGGTAGGCAATGATAGTTATTTATTCTTTTTAGATAGATAGAGATAGTGAAATATTGCAATATTTACCATTTGCTCCTGTTTTGTTTTCCCTACTCTTATTTTCTTCTTCTTTCCTTTCGATTGATGTTTCATTATTTTCTTCTTCATCTTCAGCTTCTTTTTCTTCTTTTTCTCCATCTTTATCTCCATCTATCTGAATGTAACATAAAAATATGTTGTCAAAATGGTTGTGCAAGAAAATGTAAATGATTGTGCAATAAAAAATATCTAAATGATCGTGTAAAGATATATAGACGAATTGCAAACGATCGTGTAAAGATATATATACGATAGAGTAAAGACACATAAATGAATTATCATGTAACGTACATAAACGATCGTGTAAAGATATATAATCGAAGATATATAATCGATCATTTAAATATATATAGACAATAGTGTAAAGATACATAAATGAACGATCGTGTAATGTACATAAACGATCGTGTAAAGATATATAATTGATCGTGTAAAGATACATAAATGAACAATCGTGTAACGTACATAAACAATTGTGTAAAGATATCTAATCGATCGTGTAAAGATATCTAATCGATCGTGTAAAGATATATAAATGATAGTGTAAAGATACATAAATAAACGATCGTGTAACATACATAAATGATTGTGTAAAGATATATATGTTGAGATTTTATGTCCTAAAACTCGTAGTTTGTAATCATATTCTATTCGATAAAATCGTTATTGAGAAATTAAAAAATTATAATCACAAATCCAATAAACTAAGTCCTGAGGCTATGTTTTAGTAAACTTGAACTTTATGTAGAGACATAAACGTGGATTAAGTTCTAGTATATAGCCTAAATAGTCTATAGTATATGAATAAAGGTTCGGTGCTTTGTTCAGAGAAACTATGGATGCGACTCGCTTTGTAGTTAGTACAAATGAGGTGATCCTTAATCGTTCATGTAGAGACATAAAAGTGGAGGCATCTTATGTAAAGTACTTACATAAGACGAACCATGTAATAATCACTTTTACATTATAACACCGTTTATTGTTTAAAACTGACCATCTCGTTTATTAATGACCTAGGTAACTTAATCTTAATCCTGAGTCAACTATGAACTCATGTTCACATGAGATTATCCTTATATCTACATAGGTGAGGGCAGCTCATTAGCGTTGGCCCAATAAGCCTCCCATTTTAGGGATAAGATCGGATGGATAACTGAGGACATAGGATATAAGATGAAAATCACTCCTACCCACTTTATGGTTAGTATATAGGTTGTTCTCTTAAGCACTGAATCCAAGTCTTGAACAAGGGGCCCAAGCCTCTTATTGGCCTGAGAGGGATTAAGCTTATAGGTTGGACCTTAAACCAATTGTTCAATTGTGGATCAGTGGGACTTAAGGAGCAAGATGTAGTCTCGGAAGTAAAACAGTATTTTAGCTCAGCCGAGGTTACAAACAACCTGTGAAGGATTAACTTACTAATTATGGTTTTATCAAATAGATACAAATATATCTATAGTGAGGGGAGTGCAACTACAGGACTTAAGTGGAATGACCCGTAAGTTAACGAATGTTGATTAACTCGGTCTAAAAGAGTTTAGCCAGTTAATCTTGAATCATTGGAGCCTATGATCTATAGATCCATTAGGTTCCCCTGCTAGCTCATATGGAATAAACTTAGAACAGTGTGATGGATTAAGTCGAATTGTTCAAATTGAGAGAAGAGAGAGAAATCGACAAGTATATGTGATATAGCTGTCGGATTTTATATTAAAAATAGAGCTTTATATTTAAATAGGATTTAAATATTATAAATATGAATATGGATTCATACTTGAAAACTCGAAAATAATGGAAATAATCAAACTTGTAAAAAATTAAAATGTTGACTTTTGACTTTGAAAAGTTAAACTTTGACCAGCTATAGATTCAAATGTGATTTGAATTTTGAGAAAATGAATGCAGATTATACTCAGGAGGTTGGATTTAGTCAAGATGGTCAAAATTGTAAAAAGTCAAAATGTTGACTTTTGACTTGGAAAAGTCAAAGTTTGACTTTGACTTGAATGGTAAAATGATTGTTTTAACCCTTGACTAAAGTTAGTGGAAAAATCCAACATTTTGTTGAATAATCCCACTAACTCTTAGTGGGCTATGTGGAGGCTCATGGTGATGACACCAAGTCCATTAATAGAAATTGGAATGGTGAATAATTCCACTAAAGGTTAGTGGATTGTGAGGTGTTGAGTTATGGTGAATTAAATTGCATGCATTTTACATGTAATTTCTTTATAAATTAGTTTTGAATCTTTGGTTTTAAAAATTTTGGAATTTTGTTAAAAATTTCAAAAATTTATCTTTTACTAAATTATTCTTTTTCACCTGTCTCACACAAAAAAGAAAAAAAAATATTTCTCCCTTACAAATTTAATATCTCTCTTAAAAATTCTCTATCTCGGTTTCTTCTTCAATCGGGTCCCACAACCCAGTTCTTCGTCCAAAGGATAGTAGGTGACTACTAGTGGTGGTCCATTCGATTTCGTGAGAGGTATAGACGCTCATATTCGAATAGCTACAAATGTATGATATTTCTTAAACCCTAATTCTAGTTTAGGGTTGCATGTTAAATAGGTACAATTAGGTTAATTTTCGATTCCTTTTTTCTGCTACACATGTCTCTTTCGTTCAATATAGACGATAGTATAAGATATATAAATGAACAATCATGTAACGTATATAAACGATCGTGAAACCAATTGTATACAAAAGAAATCAAAACATGTGTCAACATGACTTGTGTTTTTTATGTTTCTAAATTTGTGATTTCCATGTTCTCTTCCTCTCCATCATCTATCTGCAAGTATATAAAGTAAGAATTAAAAAAAAAACATCATATAGATGTCTGGGATTGTGCATTTTCATATATGCAGATATAGAGGCTGACTATCTCTGACTATCACAGATAGACAAAAATAGAACTCTATCTCCATTTATACCACGTAGTGTGTGATAAATTTATTGTTTGCAAAAGAATTAAATCTGTGGCAACAATCGTGTTTTGGGTGTTTCTAAATTTGTAGCTCCTATTGTTTCCAAATCACTTTGTGTTTCAAAGACCACTGTTCCTTGCATAGGAAAAGAAAAAACACAATTGTTTTTTTTATCTAGAATTTAAGCAATTTTAAACAACACAAAGCAGTAGATAATTAACTATAGAGCAATATATTGTTGCATAGTTGCTCATTGTATTAACTTCTTCATCTTCCTCAAGAAGGCTAAGACTAGAAGTAGGTGGTTTATTTTTTTCCACAACTTGTCGATATGCACTTTCTTTCTCTCTGTGTTGTTGTGGAAGTTTGTCTGATGGTAGCCCAACATTCAAGCTTCTCATAACCAGTGTCAACATACTTTAATTTCTTTTAGTCCTTGTCGTAACAAAATTTGTTCAGCTTCTATTTTTTCTTTATTTTTTATGATTTCACTTATTTCATTAAAGATTTTGTTTGTTTATAGTATATCTATGTTTCTTTCCATTTTTTTTCTCTTTTTTTTTATGGTACTCTGTCTATTCTTTTTTATCTTGCTCGCCCCTCAATCGCTTTGAATTATTTCAGAATTGTTCGATACTCTTCTTCTGTTGAGTCTAGTGGTTTTATAGAGAACTATAAGTAAAATGATATTAGATGATTAGTGAAAAATTAGCAACTGTATTGATCAACAGTGATAGATTTTTATCATTGTCTATTCCAAATAGACATGAATAGAAATCTTTCATTGCCTATTTAGATAGACATATAAAGAACATGATTTAAATTTACTAACATTCTTAGACTAAAAAACGTTCATGTTTAGAGTCTTCCAGTCACTTGACTCCAAACATTCTCATTTCATGATTATTGGCTCTTGGTTTCCAAGCTTTCTTCCAAATCCAACATCTAAATTGAAAAGTCTTGGTATTGTCTCATAAGCCCAATAGACTAAAGTTAGGGAAAATTCTTGAAGGTATATAACATCTTTGTCGATACATGATGCTTTCTTGAAGAATTGATATGTTAGGATGTATGATAATCTCCCCCATGGATAGTCTTTGAAGGTTTCTTCATGATCCAATATGTCTAGATGTTGGAGATTTATGTGGTTGTGCTGTTGCTTGGGATTAAAAAGGCTTCTAAGATATAGAGATTAACTAATTTTTCTTTCAACGAGACTTCCTCATTGCGAGTGCTTTGAAAGTTCTCTCTACATCTCTTCTCGTTGTAAAGTCGTCATGAGGGAAAATGGCATTTTTCAAATCATTCTCTTTTCTTTCTCCGAGATTTAACTTTGGGAATTTGTGCCATTTTAATTCAGTCACCAAACAGAATTCTTTCAACCCAAATTGTGCTATATGTCCATTAAAGTTGAGAGCAAGGACATTGGCCTTTTTTTGTATGGCATTGCTTCCTTATTAAGAAAAGCAAGAATTGGGTTGGTATTTTCGCCATTTTAATGTTAAGGAATTAGCCAAAAGGGTTGTTCATCAAAAGTCGAGAAAGAATTGTTTGGTTTATTTTTTATTTTATCTGATTTAATGTCTCTAAACTATAGTACACAGTGATTCTAAAATTTTTGTTTTCATCTTCCATAATAATGTAATTTGGATGGTGTTTGACTTGTTGAAAAGAAATAATAAACGACAAAGAGCTAGTTCTAACAAATTCACAAATACACAACACTATTCAGATTGATATTGACAAAGATAGAGCAATTAGACAAAGATACACAAATATAGACAAAGATAGAATACTATATAGACAGATATTAACATTCTATTTTGTTACTTTCATTTCTTTTTCTTTCTTAATTTTTTTTCTTTTGCATTTCCTTTAGATTGCATTGATTTGCTACTTGATGTTGCTTACTTCTTGCTTACCATCTATTTATATAAAAAAAAAGTTAGGTTAAGTTACATAGAATAAGAATGATTATTCAATTAAATATAATAAATATAGATTCAGACCTCTTTGTATGGGAGATAGATAGAGATAGATTGGGATAGATGGAGATAGATTTGGGTGTGGAACCAAAATATTGAGCAATGACCAGAATGCCAGAAAATCTTTTCAAAGATATTGATGAGAACATAAAGTGAAGAACAACATGAAGAATAATTTTAGAAGTTTTTTTGAAGGAGGTACGAGGAAATAAACAATTGATAAAGAAGATGAACAGAGAAAATGATGTGAAGAAGACGAAGGACTGTAAAGAAGAGGAAAAGTCTGAACAAGTGCCTTCTTCTTTTTACAGTGCATTGGTTTCTATGGTTTTTTTTTTGTAAATATGAGTGATTGGGCTTGGCTTCTCGAAACAATCTTTTATACTTATATACACGATCATACGTACATATGCGACAATCATTGAAGATCTCTAGACGATCTTTGATATCTAAAGTTTTTTGTCATTGTTGAGAATTTATTATTTGATCATTTGTATCTAAGATAATCTACAAGATCGTGTATCAATTGTATCTTTGTCTACAAGATCGCGTATGATGATCGTTTAGTAGAACATTACACACGCGCATGTCGTCAATTAATCGTGCGTTGATTGGGACATTTTTGGTATTTCGCATTGTGGGCCTGTGAGCTTTTTTTGTTTTCGAAATTGATCTATAGAGTGTAAATATTTTTTCATTTTATTATATTTTTTAAAAGACCCCAATTAATTATGATCAGTTATTAATCAATTATTTTAAAAAAGAAAATGGTTTAGGTATTAATTACTTATTATTGTAAATATAATTATGTAGATATCCATAACCTACAATATATTACCAATCTTCCTATAACTTTCCCTTTATTCCATGTTGTAACTTTCATCCCATTGAATTCCATAGTGTAACCCATACCATGACATGTCCTGTAAATAGAGGAGTGTGGTGCCTTTGTAAGATACACCACAATTGAGTTCAATTGTTCTTTACTTTCTCTTTTCTTCATTCTCTTCTTTTGTGTTGTTTCACTTTCTTTGTTCCTTATTTTATAACATGTTATCAACACGAGTCTCTACAATTTTATCATTTGCAAAAGGTAGGCTATAAAATATTAGTTTGTTTTATTGTTTTGTATTTGTGAACATTACATGACTATTCCATGTAAACATTATGCATAGTTTAAATGTTTGAGAATGTAATCTTTTGTACCTATTGCATGTTGTAATTTTACATATTATGTTTACAAAATTATTGTTTGTTAAAAATATTGTTAGTTCATAATAAGATTGTGGTTTGATTTATTTTAATTTATTTATGATTCATGTGACTGTTTATGTTTGGTTCTTATTTCAATTATTTTAAGATTTATGTATAGTTTATGGATTCTTAATGGTTTATGTCTATAATTTAATTGTCTACTTTCTACCAGTATAAGTTTTATAATTGTTTTTATGATCTAAATATTTTTATCAATTTACCTAAGCATGTTGTTTTAATATATTATGTATAAGTATGTTGTAAAATTAACATTTTTGGTGTGTATTGTTGTCACAATTTTCTATAATATGATATTTATCTAAATTGTTTTATAATACATGTTTAACATGTTTATTAAATTTCTAATATAAATAAATTTATTTGTTATAGTTTTACCATGTCAAGTCTTACCAAATTAGAATTTCTAACTCTTGATATCAATAGTGATAATTATTTATCATGGGTGTTTGATGCCGAAATTCATTTGGATGCCATGAATCTTGGAGAAACAATTAAAGAAGGAAACACGACTTCAAGTCAAGAAAAGGCGAAAGCGATGATTTTCCTTCGACATCATCTTCATGAGAGACTACAAATTGAATATCTTACGGTAAAAGATGTCTATAAACTTTGACAAAGTTTAAAAGAAATGTATGACCATAAAAAAATGTGATTCTTCCTAAAGCTCGATATGATTAGATGCACTTAAGGTTGCAAGATTTTAAATCAGTAAGTGATTATAATTTTGCATTATTTAAAATTTGTTCAAAATTATTGTTATGCAGAGAAAAATTACTGATGAAGATATGTTAGAGAAAACATTTTCCACATTTCATGTCTCAAATATGTTTCACAACAGCAATATCGAGAAAGGGGGTTTAAAAAGTATTCTAAACTCATATCATGTCTTCTTGCGGCTGATCAAAATAACGAGTTGTTAATGAAAAATCATGACTCTCGACCAACTGGAACAACACCATTCCCTGAAGCGAATGCTGTATTTTCAAATAATAATTGTCAAGGTTGAGGTCGAGGTATTTTCAAACAATGCTGGAACAACTTCCTTTAACTATGATAATGACCAAAACTAATATTTACACTATGTTTTGGTGTTTCTCTATTCAATGTTTCCCAGTTAATTTAAATTATTTATATTTCAACCTTAGTTTTGTTTTTTTTACCATGAGACTTATTATAACTTTTTTTTAATGAAGAGTGGACATTTCTCATATTTTGCTGACTCAAATGTGAATAATGAAGACTTATGTTTGGCAGATAGTGCAACTATGCACACAATACTTAAAATTAAAAAGTATTTTTCTACATTGACAATACTTGAAGCAAATATCAATACAATATCAGGTTCTACAAACTTGATTGAAGGTTTTGGTAAAGCAAACCTTGTTTTGCCTAGAGGAACTAAATTCACAATTAATAATGCTATGTTCTCTAGTAAGGCAAAAAGAAACTTATTGAGTTTCAAAGTTATACGTCAAAATGGTTATCATGTTGAAACTAACAATAAAAATAATATAGAATATCTTTATATTACATTTATTGTTTCACATGAAAAATGTATATTCAAAACACTGCCTACTTTTTCTTCTAGATTATATTATACTCACACATGAGTAATTGAAACATATGCAACCATGAACTTAAAGTTCATGAACTTAAATATGTTTATTGTTTGGCATGATCTATTGGGTTATCCGAGGTCAATAATGATGAGAAGAATTATTAAAAATTCTCATGGACATACGCTGAAGAACTAGAAGATTCTTCAATCCAGTGAATTATCATGTGTTGCTTGCTCTCAAGGAAAATTGATTATTAGGCCATCACCAACCAAAGTGGGAGTTGAGTTACCTACATTTTAGAACGAATTCATGGTGACATATGTGGATTCATTAATCCACCAAGTAAACCATTTAGATACTTCATGGTTTTAATTGACGCATCAAGTAGATGATCACATGTGTGTTTATTATCAAGTCAAAACCTTGCATTTGCAAGATTACTTGCCCAAATAATCAAATTAAGAGCACAGTTTTTTATTATACAATAAAAAACATTCGACTTAATAATGCTGGTGAATTTACATCCCAAGCATTTAATAATTATTGCATGTCAACTGAGATAAATATTGAACATCTTGTAGCTCATGTTCATACACAAAATGGTTTGGCAGAATCATTTATAAAGCGTTTACAATTGATTGCCAGATCATTACTTATGAGAGCAAAGCTTTCATTATCTGTATGGGGGTCATGCTATTCTACATGTTGCGCCACTTATACGTAATTTTTCTCATAAGTACTCTAGGATACAATTAGCTTATGGCCAGGAACCAAATATTTCTCATTTGCAAATTTTTGGTTGTGTAGTATATGTTCCAATTTCTCCACCACAACGTACTAAAATGGGACCTCAAAGAAGGTCAGGAATATATGTTGTATTTGAATCCCCATCAATTATTAGATATCTTGAACCCCTAACGGGCGATGTATTTATTGCATGATTTACTAATTATCATTTTACTGAGACAACTTTTCCAACAATAAGAGGAGAAATTAAGAAGTTGGAAAATGAAATTTTCTAGAATGTATCATTATTGTCTTAGTTAGATTCTCGTACAAAGTAATGTGAACTAGAAGTTCAAAAGATAATTCATTTAGAAAGTGTAGCAAACCAAATGCCAGATGCATTACACATACTAAGAAAGTGATCAAGTCATATATTCCAGCTGCAAATGCTCTATCTAAAATTGAAATCTTAATTCAGCAAGTTGCTGAATTCGTGTTGCAGCAAAAGAAAAGTGATCAATAGTCGAAATGACTTAATTGACAATAGAAACATTTAAGAAGAAGTCATGGATATAACTAATGGTAAAAATGTTAAAGAGACTCAAGTAGATAACAATGAGATCTTGATAAATTATACCATGTCAGGAAAAAGATGGAATAGAACTGATGTAGTTGTGGATAACATTTTTGAGTATAATGTTGCACATAATATCATTCATGAAAATGAGGATTTTGAACTTAAATCTGTTGAAGAATATTGTAATAGAAAGGATTGGTCCAAGTGGAAAGAAGCCATCAAAGCAGAATTGAACTCACTTTCGAAACGTGAAGTTTTTGGACCTGTAGTTCATACACCTAAAGGTGTAAAACCTATGGGATTTAAATGAGTATTTTTGCATAAAAAGTTGTAGAAGAATTTTCTCAAAGACCGGACATTGATTATGAGGAAACATATTCTCCTGTAATGCTATTACATTAAGATATTTAATTAGTCTGACTGTATGTGAAAAACTTGATATGAATCTTATGGATGTAGTTACAACATTCTGTATGCATCTTTGGAAAATGAAATCTATATGAAAATCCATGAAGGATTTAAGATACCTAAATCATATAATTCAAACTCTAGAGGATTATATTCAATCAAATTACAAATATTATTATATGGATTGAAACAATTAGGAAGAATGTGATACAATCGCTTAATTGAATATTTATTAAAAGAAGGTTATCAAAATAATCTAATATGTCCATGTGTTTTTATTATTAAATCACAATCAGGATTTGTTATTATAGCAGTATATGTTGATGATTTAAATATAATTGAAACTTCTGAAGAGTTTTCAAAGTTAATAGAATATCTCAAAAAGAAATTTGAGATGAAAGATCTTGGCAAAACAAAATTTTGCCTTGGCTTCCAAATTGAGTATTTAGTCGATGAAATTTTTATTCATCAATCGACATATACAGAAAATATTTTAAAAGGATTCTACATGGACAAAGCACACCCATTGAACATTCTAATGATGGTTCGATCACTAGATGTGAAAAGGACATCTTTCAACCTTGAAATGATAATGAAAGATTACTTGGTCCTAAAGTATCATACCTTAGTGCAATAGGTGTATTAATTGTACCTTGATAATAACACGAGATCAGATATAGCATTTTCAGTAAATTTATTAGCAAGATATAGTTCTTCTCCAACAAAAAGACATTGGAATGGACTTAAGCAAGTACTTTGTTATCTTCGAGGGACGATGATATGGATTTGTTTTATTCAAACAAATCAAACTTTGATCTAGTTGGTTATGCAGATGCTGAATATTTATTTGACCCACACAAAAGCAAGATCTCAAACAAGTTATCTGTTTACATGTGGAGGAACTGCTATATCTTGGCGATCTGTAAAGCAAACTATTACGGCCACTTCATCGAATTATGCATAAATTCTTGCAATTCATGAAGTTAGTAATGAATGTGTATGGTTGAGGTAAATGACTCATCATATTCAAGAAACATGTGGTTTTTCTTTCAATAAAAATCTACCAACAATATTATTTGAGGACAATACTGCATGTATAGCAAAAATTAAAGGAGCGTATATAAAATGAGATAGAACAAAACATATCTCACCAAAACTTTTCTATACATATGAGGAACTGCTATATCTTGGCGATCTGTAAAGCAAACTATTACGGCCACTTCATCAAATCATGCATAAATTCTTGTAATTCATGAAGCTAGTAATGAATGTGTATGGTTGAGGTAAATGACTCATCATATTCAAGAAACATGTGGTTTTTCTTTCAATAAAAATCTACCAACAATATTATTTGAGGACAATACTGCATGTATAGCAAAAATTAAAGGAGCGTATATAAAATGAGATAGAACAAAACATATCTCACCAAAACTCTTCTATACATGTGACCTTGAAGAAAATAGTGACATCAGTGTTCAACAAATTTCTTTAAAGGACAACTTGGCCGACTTATTCACAAAGGCATTACCCACATCAACATTTGAAAAGTTAGTGCATAACATTGGAATGCAAAGACTCAAAGCACTCAAGTGATGTATTAATAAGGGGAGTAAAAATATTGCCTTCAAGGAATAGAAATATTGCCTTCAAGGAATAGAAATACTGCACTCTTCTTCCTTCACTAGGATTTTTTTTCCATCAAATTTTTTTCTAGTAAGGTTTTAACGAGATATTTATTTTATATAATATGAATATCTAAGGGGGAGTATTGTAAATATAATTATGTCGATATCCACAACCTACAGTATGTTACCAATTTTTCTATAACTCCCCCTTTATTCCATATTGTAACTTTCATCCCATTGAATTCCATAGTGTAACCCATACCATGACATATCCTATAAATAGAGAAGTGTGGTGCCTTTGTAAGACACACTACAATTAAGTTCAATTGTTCTCTACTTCCTCTCTTCTTCATTCTCTTATTTTGTGTTGTTTCATTTTCTTTGTTCCTTATTTTATAACACTTATTATTATTTGTTAAGATAACTTAAAAATATATTTTTAATGGTTGTTTAAAAAAAACTGTTTAGGTATTAATTACTAATATTATATATAATGGAAAGTTGTATTGGGTGACAAATTAGTTTAGCTATTTTGCAAAAATATCTTTAAGGTTTGTGATTTTGCAAATATAGCAAAAATAATCATATCCATGTTTTTACATGTGTGAGCTGGGCTTTAATTTTTGTTATTTTTGCAAATAATAAAATATGTATGCTATAGATTTAATTATTATAATTTGTTTTGCCATTTTTGCAAGTGCCTATATATAATATATAAATTCTAAGTTTAATTCCATAATGGAAATAAATTTTAAATTCTATTTGGTGGGAAGGGTTTAGATTTTGTAAATGTGTCTTTTTGAAGGTTATGACTTTTTATATATTAAAGATTAAAGATATCAAATATTATTATTATACAATTAGTAATGCACAAGGCATTTGTCGGACCCCAACTTGCAGTTCCCGCCAAACAAACGAAAGATTAGACGTTCATCTTCATCGCCTCCTCCTCTCTACTCTCTCTTTTTTGGTAGCCGATGCATTTCTCAGAGACGTAGAAAGAAAGAACAGGGAATCACTTATCTCAACTACTCCAAATCAGCACATTGTGATGCACAATTTGCTTATCATTTCAAATACTAAACTTGATTCAAATGCTTCTGCAGTTGTTGCCTTTTCTTCAATGAATTTTTTAAAGCATTACGAGTTTACAAAGTCCTCTGCTTCCCTATTTGATTGCTGAAAACGCATCAACCATAAAGATTCCGGAAATCGAGGCTCACATTTTTAGTTTCCACGAGATTTCGAATATAAACT
>JBBPDI010000023.1:20253413-20267772 GCA_037974545.1 Cucumis variabilis | reverse complement strand
CGAGTGTTCGTAACACCAGCTGGGTCAATTTACCGTTTTACCCCTGGGTTACCTCTAATCCTTAAATACCAGTGCTCTTCCAATGAACAACATGTTTATGGTCCTACCAATAAACAGAAACCCCTCTCATGCCATAAAGAGGGTAAGACCCTTTGTTCAAGACTTGGAGACACCATTTAAGGAAACACTCATCTACTTACACTAAAGTAGGAAAAGAGTGAATTTCATCTTGTATAATTATGTTTCCAGCTCCACACTCGGTCTTGTCTCCAAAATGATAATCTTATTGAGTCGGCAATTTGACCACTCTCACCTGTACAAATTAAAGGACAATCCCTCGAGAACAGGAGTTCATAACACACTGAGGATTAAGACTAAGTTATCTAGGTTATCCTAGTGAAATAGAAACGTAAGTAGTTAACGGAGTTACATCTAGTGGTTACTATTTCGCGGTCCAGTCTTATGCAAACTCATTGATAGGATACCCTCACTTGCATGTCAACTACACGAACACGTTGGATCATTGCGTTTGTATCAAATACAAAGTGAGTCGTATCTATAGTGTTACCAGGATAAGGTACCCAGCCTTATTCCTATACTATAGTCCCTTTAAGCTGATCTCGAACATTGATCCCTATATGTCTCTACATACTGTTTAAGACTCATTAAACAGCTTAGGATGTTAGTTTATTGGATTTAGGTTATTAAGACAACTAATATTATAATCAATAACAATTATTACAATAATAACACTTTATTAATAACGGTGAATGGATTATATTTACAATCTACGAGTTTTAGGACATAAATCCCAACAAACCTCTCATTGGCCCAAGAGAGATTAAGTTTATAGGTGGGACCTTAAACAATTTGTTCAATAGTGGATTAGTAGGACTTAAGGAGCAAGATGTAGTCTCAGGGGTAAAACAATTTTTTGACCCGACTGACATTACGAACAACCTGTGAAGGATTAACTTACTGATCATTGTTTTATCTAATAGACACAAATATATCTATAGTGAGGGGAGTGTAACTGCAGGACTTTAGTGGAATGACCTGTTAGTTAATGAATATTGATTAACTCGGTCTAAAAGAGTTTAGTCAATTAGTCTTGAATCGTTGGAGCCTATGATCTATAGGTCCATTAGGTTCCCTTGCTAGCTTATATGGAATAAACTTAGATCAGTGTGATGAAATAAGTCAAATTGTTTGAATTGGAAGAAGAGAGAAAAATCGACAAGTATATGTGATATAACCATTAGATTTTAGATTAGAAATAGAGCTTTATGTTTAAATGGTATGAATAAGGATTCATACTAGGAAGCTCAAATTGATGGAAATGGTCAAAGTTGTTAAAAGTCAAAATGTTAACTTTTTTACTTTAAAAAGTCAAACTTTGACTGACCTTATATTCAAATGTGATTTGAATTTTGGAAAAATGAATGTGAATTCATGCTCGGAAGGTCAGAATTAGTCAAGAGAGACAAAATGGTAAAGAATTAAAATATTGACTTTTGACTTTTGACTTGAAAGGTCAAATGACCATTTTATCCTTAGACTAAGTTAGTAGAAAAATCTAATATTTTGTTGGATAATCCCACTAATACTTAGTGGGATATGTGGCTACATGAGATGTAGACACCTAGTCCACTAAGCTCTACTAATTGTTAGTGGATTATTAAGTGTTGAGATTTAGCCAACTAATTACATGCAAAATTAGGTTATAAATAGAGTTATTTTCTTTCTTATTAAATTTTTTCCCTTTTTAAGTAATTTTAGAAATTACAAAATTATTACTCTCCAAGATCTCAACCAAACTTCTACCTTCCAATTTCCATACATTTCCCTTTCTTTACCAAATTAGGTTCTACAACTTGATTCTAAGTCTGGAGATTAACGGATCAATTCTTGTGGTTGTTGCGATTTGAGTACGTGAGGAGATATTGCGAATTTCAAATAACTACAAAGGTATTTATTTCCTAAACCCTAAAATGTTTAGTTTAGGTTTGCATGTTAATTAGGTGCAATTAGGGTATTTTTTCGATTCCTTTTTTCCGCTGCGCATGTCTCTTTCTATCACATAATGTTAAAAGTGTTGTATATATATATATATATATATATATATATATATAATACTAGAACGTGTAATGTATCACATTTTATATAAGACATTTAATGACGAAAAGGAAAACATCACCTATTATTAATGTTGGACATAACTAGCATCTTGTTCTTGTAATTCTAAACAATTCTAAAAATTGTATCTTCCCTCACAAAGTTCCTAACATTTATTAGATTGATAAATGATAAATGGTTTGTCCAGTTTGATTTTTGTGTCTACAGGTACTATGGCAGCATTTAAGAGAAATTTCCACAAGTCAGAAGATTTGTTCCAAGAGTTGGACATATCCCTTCACATGGGATCCTTAGTGCATGACACTTTAGGTTAGTCGAATGATGTAGTTTAACACTCTACGTGAATTTCACAAGTTTACATGAGTTCACACTAATATTTTTTTTCTTAGATAGCTGCTCTAAACCCACTCGTAAGACACATGACCACTCCTAAAACTTTAGGTAATTTACTTATTTTAATGTATCACTCTATTATAAGTAATTAAGTTACTTAATGTATTATTTGTGTTGTTTGCCTGTAGCAGCAATGAAAGACTAATAAAATTAGTAGAGGAAAAAAACTGTGCAATCATATTAGTGGGTCTAAGTCGTTCCTATAGAGACAATCTAAACTTATTAAACATGAGGTGAACCAGTGGGGCGTGTGGACCTATTCAAAGAAACACACTCCAAAAAGAGTGGCTAGTTTGTGAATCAAGTAGCTGAGGATGCGCGTGTAAGATTATAAAGCACTTTGGTTTATTTTCTAGTTGTTTTGAGTGCACAACTTAACTATTTGTGTGCAGAATCAAATGCTGGAATTACTATTGACACCCACTCTAGAAGATTCTCAATCACTCTCAGAGGACAAATTATGTGAGACAATTTTGGGTATGCGATTAGGCTATTAAAATTAAAGGTCTTAGTTGGGACCTAAACGCACGTTAAGAAAGAGTGGTAGCTACAGTGCATGGAGTTTGGTATCTCAAGAAATGCACGATAGAGAGGCAAGACGTTTAAGAAAGTTTTGGTTTTTAGCATCCATTTTGGTTTATTTGAAGTTTAAACAATGTATTTTACTTTGTGTGATTGTAGTTGTGGACTTGTTCGAAGATGACCTCTGGTGATGTGGGATGATGTCTTTTTTTTTCTCTTTTTTTTTATGTATTTATTATTTCAAATGAATATTGTAAACAAACTTTTCCTTTTTTTTTTATGAAATATGTTCTAATTTTATAAATTGAACTTTCGTATTTCAAAGTAGTTTAATATTTATAACGTTTTGTTTGATAGTTTATATCTAATTGGAGCTAAAAAAGGTACAACAGGTTACACAAAAAAATGAAAAATAATAATTGATTGAAAAATAAAAAGTGACATTTTTTTATGAACGTAGTTGTTGGGAGTTGAAGCCCTATAATGCCCAACGCTTTCACTAAGGCATCGACTGTTGTGAATGGATAACTATCAATGCTAAGAGGTTGTGACAGGAGTTCATAATTCCTAACACCTAAATGGAATGCGCTGAGAGTAATAAAGTCCCAACAAATTCCATTTAGGCGTCAGGAGTTATGAACTCTCTACACACATTGGTACTATGCCAGGTGTTCATAATTTTCGACTTCCTAAATTCTTGGCCTCAAGAATTCCTCTCTCGAAATAGTTTTCCTAACCAATAACGCTTCAACTTTTTATACTAAGCTGAGATAATTACTTTAAAGTAAATAACAACTTTGCATTTACAATAAAGAGGAAAAATTAAGTATTTAATAAATAAATTCAAACACATGTTCATAACTCATGATTTGGAAAACTAAGAAAAATATTATGTAACCATAATCCTATTTCGAGCCCTATCTAAATATTAAATAACATAACATAAAATAATTAAAGAATTCAAATAAAATATTTAAAGTCAAATACTAGAAATGAAAAGCGGAAGCAAAACTGAAATTCGTATTGCCTGTCATGGGCCCTTCCTATCGCTCGTTAACTTTCCTTTACCTCTACCTTTATCTAAATTATTGAACATAGAAAAGAATGAGTATAAACATATACTCAGTAAGGTCTCGCTAGGTGTCGCTACCTTTGTCTAAATTACTGGTCTCGCTAGGTGTCTGTTAACTTTCCATTAGGATTCAATTCAGTTCCCACAAAAGAAAAAGAAAGAAATTGGAGAAGAGTGATGCACCCTGTTGATAAGCTCTTCGGTGAAGAAAGGTTGAACAAAGCTTTCTAAGAAAAGGGAACCTTAGAACATGGAGCAATTTTTTAAAAATGTTATTAGATCTTAAAAGCTTTCTTCTAATCTTATACTGATTTGTATTTCATACATGAATGTTTGCAAAGAGATTTCGAATGAAAGCTTATATTATATGTTTATGTTTTTCAAATGAATGTGGAATTATGTACAAACCATTAGTTTTTATTCTTATAAATGAGCAAGTTGTTATATGCACACAATGGATAAAAGGTAACCATGTAGAGAAGATTCATAGTGGAATAAGGTGATACAATGCATAAAATATGTGTATTACGCTAGGAAGTCTGAGCAACAAGGAATGGATCGAAAAATTCTAAAAAAGATGTTGATGAAAAGGCCATCACAGTAATCCACACACAAGAATGGTTCACATCTTCGTGAAAGGAATAAGTGAAACTAATGTGTATTAATGATTTGAAATATGTTATTAAATTTAAGTAGTGAGCTAGTGTTAAACAAAAATCATTTATAACTGTATTCACAAAAGGTTTTCAAAAGCATTACTCACTAAGTCTTTTGACTTACGTTTTACGTTTTTCCTACCCAGGTTGTATGAGGTAACCGATCGTTTAGAAAGGTAAGCAATTGGGTAGACAGGTAAGTGATCAGAGGTAAGTGATCGTTCACGTAGGTAAGCGATTGTGTTTGAAAGGGCATGCGATCAGGGCTAAGTGATCGATCAAGGAGCTACCCGATCAGACTGGAAACCTAAATGATCGTTGAAGGTTTAAGACTTTAAAGATTTTCGACATTTCTTTGGTTAATTCTTGTTGAGAAAATTTATATCATGTCTTGTTCTATTGTAGAAACAGTTGGGCTGGAATTAATAAGAAAAGTTTATTGATTTAACTTCCGTTGTGTGGTTTGTAGTTAAGTTGTGTTAAGAAATTTGGAATAGGGTGTGACAATTACTTCGCATAGCCACAACTAAAAAAAGAGTGTGGTAAACACTTGACCTGAGAAGGGTACAAAGATTATGTAATTAAGCTTGTAGAATAATTCTGTGATATGATCCAGATAATGCTTTATGCGAAATGTATTCCTATGTGATATAAGTTATTATGAATGATTTGAAAGGAAAAACGTTTCCATATGATTATGAATATTTGTTAATGATATTTGATTTGTGTAATTGTCTAATGCATTGAGACGATCTGATTTGAAATTAAAATTTACTATCGAAACAAATAAGTTGTTAAATTGCAGGACTTTGCAAAAAGAATTGCAATGCGTTACAAATGAAATTTATTAATTAAATGTGCTAGTGAAAAAACTCACTCACTAATCTCGAACATTGATCCTTGTATGTCTCTACATACTGTTCAAGACTCATCAAACAACTTAGGATGTTAGTTTATTGAATTTAGGTTATTAAGAAAAAATTAATAATATAATCAATAACATTTATATATTGAAATAATAATACTTTATTAATAACTGTAAATGGATTACATTTACTATCTACGAGTTTTAGGACATAAAACTCAACAAAGTCCCATTTGGACTAAAACTCTAGTCTCGTTGGGATGTAGATAATAAAGTAATCCTCAAACATTGGAAATGGTCAAATGTAAAAGTATATTACATAAAATGTATATGTACAAATACAATAAACTAAGGCATGCTTATACCCATTACACATCTCCCACTTGCCCTTGATTACCTAATAATGTACATATCTTGCGGACCTAGACTTTCTAGATGACCTTTGAATATTTTAGCCATGAGAGTCTTCGTAAATGGATCGGCAATGTTGTGCTTCAAAGTGATCTTGGTGACGATCACATCTTCTCGTTGAACAATCTCCCGTATTAGATGATACTTCCTCTCTATGTGTTTTTCTTGTTTGTGTTTGCGAGGTTCTTTAGAATTGGCTACTGCCCCATTGTTATCAGAATATAAAGTGATGGGCATGTTCATGTTTGGGAAAAGTTCCAAATCATGCAAGAACTTCCTAAGCTAAATTGCTTCTTTTACTGCTCTGGAATCAGCGATGTACTCAACCTCCATAGTAGAGTCTGCAATGCATTCTTGCTTGATGCTACGCCATACCACAGCTACTCCGTTCAGGGTGAACACTGATCTCAATGTGGATTTTCTAGAGTCCTTATCGGTTTGGAAATCGAAGTCAATATATCTTGTAAGGATCAAATCCTTGGCTCCATAAACGAGCATGAAGTCTCTCATTCTCCTAAGATACTTGAGAATAATTTTAATCGCCATTCATTGGTTTAACTACGGGTTGGATTGATAAGTAGTGACTATTCCCACTACATAAAAAAATATCTGACCTAGTGTAGAGCATATCATACTTTCAGCTTCCACATCTAAGGCATATGGAATACATCTCATATCCTTAACTTCTTAAGGTGTCATAGGACACTGTTTCTTAGACAAGTGAACCCCATGCCTGAAAGGTAATAAATCCTTCTTAGAGATCTGCATTGAATATTGAACCAACATTTTGTAAATTTTGGTTGCCTGAGACAATGATGATGTTTTGTTATTACGATCCCTTATGATTTGGATCCCAAGAACATATTGTGCATCTCCGAAATCCTTCATTTGGAATTGGGCTACTAGCCAAGTTTTAATGTCAGTAAGGTATCCTACATCATTTTCAATGAGAAGGATATCGTCCACATAAAGTACTAAGAAAGCTACTTTACCATTGTTGATTTTCTTGTATACACAAGGTTCATCAACGTTTTGATCAAAACCGTAAGATTTAATCGCAGTATCAAACCAATGTTATATGATCTGGATGCTTGTGTCAACACATAAATAGATCGATTCAGTTTGCAAACTTTTTCTCCTGACCTTGGGTTATGAACCCCTCGAGCTGAGACATAAAGATACTTTCTTCAAGATTGCTAGTAAAAAAAGCAGTCGTGACATCCATTTGACATATTTCATAATGATAAAATGTGGCTATGGACAAGAGAATCCTTATAGGCTTTAACATAGCAACAAGGAAAAAAGTTTTCTCATCGTCAGCCCTTCACTTTGGGTATACCTTTTTGCTACAAGTCTAGCTTTGAAGGTCTGTACCTTCCCATCTTAATCTCTCTTTCTCTTATAGATTGGGTATACCTTTTTGCTACAAGTCTAGCTTTGAAGGTCTGTACCTTTCCATCTTAATCTCTCTTTCTCTTATAGATTGGGTATACCTTTTTGCTACAAGTCTAGCTTTGAAGGTCTGTACCTTCCCATCTTAATCTCTCTTTCTCTTATAGAACCATTTGTACCCTATAGGTTTCACCCCTTCAGGTAGATCCACAAGCTCCCACACTGAATTGAAGTACATAGACTCCATTTCAAGGTCCATGACTTTGATCCATTTGTCCTTATCTACATTATTCATTGTCTATATTGGTATTATGGAATTCTCAAATTAAATTGAGAAATGGTTCTGTAAAATCTTCCGCTGCCAAGGGCTTTTATCCCTTCAATTAATATCGGAGACATCTCAAATTTTAATTGAGAATTTTAAAATTTGCATTGGTTAGGTGGGATTTTTGCATTATAAATGAGGTTTGCAAAATGGTGTCTATTATGTCAAAATGATAAACAAACAAAAAGAAAAAGAGAAATAAAGAGTTGAAAGGAGAAATAAAAAACATACGAGAAGTTCACCGAGAAATTGAAGAAGACGACGACAAATATTATCAAATATGGTATCTAAATATGAGGAACGACCTATTAATGTCTCCCCGTTCACAATAATTTATATAAGTCAAAAAATTTCAAACGTAAACTGATTGCATTTATGATAGGATTCAATCATAAATATATTTATTTTTTTATTGCTTCCTTAAATTGAGCTATTCATTTGGAAATGTGCTCTTATGGAGTAGAGGATCTTACAAAATCTATGGATAAGACATAAAGTTGGATTAGATTTGTGATTTATTGCAGATAATCATGAGGTTTGGAAAGTAGTATGATGTGTTACCAAATGATTTATTACGTTGTTTCTACTCTTATGTTCATTTGTTGTTCTAAGTGTCTCAAGACTTCAATTAAAAGTATGGCAAGCATGATATAGATTGAAAAACCAAGCTGATAAACTTAACTGAAGTCAGTTGATTGGAGAAATAGAGGGATTAATCAGTGTCGATAATGTAAAAAAATTTTAAATCGGTAAATCTTTTAAAAAAAACCAAAGAATAAAATTAAATTAATCGATCGATTGATTGACTTTTACTACTAAGATTGAGGTTGATTTTGTAATGTCTCAGACCTAGGATTCGAAATTCGGATCTCCGACATTCTTCTCCATCCCCTGCAACCTAGCAATATCATTATTACTTGTCTTAAAGGTTTATTACAGTGAAAGCTCTCCCCACAAACCAACACGAGTCCTTAAAGTATGCTTTGTCCTCACTCATATGCGTCATTGGAAAATTCCTCAGAGGTCACTCAACATAGAATTGCTCCAAGCTAAGTACACTTAACTTTGGAGTTCCTATGATCAAGGCACCGAAAAGAAAAGTGCACCTTATTAGTATTGAAAATAACTTTTAATTTTTTTAAGACTTTATTAACACTACTTTCATGTACTCATTTCATGTCTTCAGGATCCCTCTCATTCAGATGTCGACCGGTTCATTCATGTCCCCCTCTTAAACTCGGGACTTTACAGGTTTGAGCATTTATTAAACTGACTATAGTTAGTACGATGGTGGTTTGGTCAGAAAATCGACTCCAATTGACTGATGCTCACTCCTAATTGAAAGAATCCATCTAAATTCTTCCCCTTGAGATTTGTTTTCTTGAAGTGTGTTCTTAAGGTCTTTCGGGTAACTTTATCTGTATCCTTTATTTTATATTTAAACTCTTGTGAGTCATCAACTGACTACAATTTCAACATTAACGTATCAATATGAATATTAACAACAGTCAAAAAGTGTCAATAAAGTATCAACATTCTTGCATTGTCACAAACGTTATATATGACTTTCAAGTGTCCATAATATTTTAACCATGCGCATGTTTTAAATCAATAATTATTAACCAAGTTACAAAGGTGCAAATCATGACATTTGCCGATTAAATACATCTAATGACAATTTAAAATGTTTTAATATCTAAATAAAATGATGGTCTGATCCATTGGCAAAATTGTAACCCTAATTTTTAATTACTTAGATTGAAAACTAAAAATATATTAATGACAACTCAAGTGTATTAATAGAAGTTAAATCGAGGATAAGTTCCATTGATATATGATAGATATGAGTGGGTTTGATATACCCTATTCCAATAGAACACGACAAAAAATACAATTTTACTCATGGAAACTCGAAGATCATATAATCCATATCATTTGGATTCTTGCAATTTTAATACATCTGAAAAACAAAATACCTAGAATTAAGGGCTTCTTTTTGTTTCACATATCAAAATAATTTTCAACAATCTCTTATGTTCTAATTGCGCCTTCTGCTTATCATCATTAAAAAAATTTCTAAACGAACGTTTTGGATTAATTAATGTGACTAAATGTGTATTAAATATTGATGAAAGATATTAAAAAAAATGAGGTTTTGATTTCAATATGGATTAGAAATCTTAGAAAGCGCAAAATTAAATAAAGATTAATTTAAAAAATACCACTAAAATTTGTAGTTTTCAAAAAAAAAAATTCATCATAATAAAACCTATGTCATTTACATTTTCAAAATTGTAAATATAGTAAGTTTAAAAATAAATTACCATCTAATTACTGAATGATTACGATCATATTTGCCAAATTTATAATATACAAAAAAGATGTGTAATAAACTGTTTTTTTCTAAACTTTTTTGTTATCTAATGCAATTTTTCTTAAAAAATTTCAAAACTTACCTTAAATTTAAAAAAAAAAAAGGTTAAAAAATATCCTTACTATTAATTTTGAATGGAAACTTTTGTTTCGAAAATATTGTTGAACTATCGAAAATTTTTATAAATACTCTTGAGCTAAAACAAATTCAAAAATACTTTTACTTATCCAAAATTTATACTAATTTTTTTACAAATCGAAATTTTAAGTTAAACTCATAGTTTTAAATTTATTTGACTATTAAACAGACGAAAATTCTAAGCCATTAAACCTGGTATTTTGTTTTTTTATTTAAACAAACATTTTTTTGTTATATATTAGGACATCTTGAATAATTCAAAGAGAATGACTTCCATTATTTTAGGGCAAAGGCTTACAAGGGTTTTGACGACTGATCAGAGGGTCCCCCTAGTTTAATTATTTTGTTCTACTTAATTAGGGTTGGTAAAATTTAGTGGAAGACTTTTACTATGACTATGATATAGAAGTTCATGCACGACATTCACCGTCTTAAATTACCATTTGTTTCAGTCTTTTCCTTGTGTATATATGTCTTGGGTCTTTTTTACTTTTAATTGACTCTAACCCTAATTCTCTATTATATAATTACAAAAATAGTATGTAGAGTTTATGTTTAGGAAAAACAAATCATGTTATAATATATATACTAACCCACCTATTTAATTTGAGGTATGCAAATATAAGACTGGGAGAAACATTTGAAAGTATTAATAGATATTACAAATGTTATGTACCTATTATAAAGACGTGTCTCTCCTTTTGGTAGCTTGAACATCGGAATTCTAAAGTTAAGTCCCCTTGACTTAGTGAGCTAGCAATTTAAGTTAGATAACCTCCAAAGGTATTTTGCCCATGGGAAGCATAGGAGTGGAAAAAAAATGTTAGAAAGGGACTTGTTCAAATTATATTTGAACTTTCTTCTTCCAAAAGCTTGCAATTCATGAGAAGTAGAATGACTAGGTCGTAGGATATTGATCTATAGAAAATTTACTGGAACCATATCACATGTCAAATTTAGATTATATGAACCCTATATTATATGTTGATACCTGAGTAAAGGATGAATGCATGAATTAATAAACCAACATCACCATATTTAAATGAAAGCGTGAGATCTAAAGGGTGCTTGGTTAAGGTAAAGTTTAAAAGAATTAACAGTTATTACTTATATTAACAAGATATACGTTCTTTTTCTGTAGCTTAAATTAATTATTTACACTCCAAATATGTTTACCATGATTAAATTACATGTATAATAATATCTCGACACTTGTTTTTAGAAGACATGTGAATGAAGCCTACTAAAAGAATTTTTGTTTGGTACGCTGGACAGTGCCTTAGTACTCTTGCAATTAACCATTCAAGATAAGTAATTATCAATGCGTTTACAATTGGGCGTTATAATATATATAATATATTTGTTGTGTACTAATTAATGTCAATAATCAAAATTAAAATAGTGTACCATCTTTGTATTTATTCTTGGGAATTTAAATGTTTTAGTTCCTTTGGTCTCTAGATAAGGATTGTCCAAAGTAATAAATTTGAAAATGAAACAAAAAAAAAAAAAAATAGAAAAGGAAAGGAAAAGGAGAAAAAAAACATAAAGCATTGGGTATATATGATAGTGATTTGTGTGGAGATGGGAAAATTTGTCCCATTAAGATAAAAGGCGCATTGATATTAAAAATAGTTACTAAAAAATTGATTCACTAAATTGAGGATAAAACTCAATCGTACAAAATTCATCAGTTTTCTTATATATCAAATTTAAATTGCAACATTCTTTTCTGAAGAAGGAAATCTTTGACTTTTATAGCCAACTTTAAAAAGAGACAAGTAATAAACAAAGAACACCAATAAGATTTTAAATGAAAAGGATTTGTTCCAATTAAAATATAAACATTAAATTATGTTTAAAAATCATCCATATAAAGGAATTAAAGGCATGAAGATGTATTTGTAATTTATACAAACTCACACTAGAATTTATGAAGAACATTTGGCTAGAAGATGGCAAAAAAGACAAATAGGCTGGTGTTGAAATTCATTTAATATAATAATAGTGACAAAATGTGATTTAAATAAAAGTTAATACTAATTCAAAGTGCATTTATATTAAATAAAGGTTATAAATTCGAATAGTATAATATTATTGTATGTCTTCTATCTTGATTTGAATCCATATGTCATTTTTTATCTTTAACCTAAAATTTGAAGGTATAATTTTCAACAAAATAAAAGATTTAGTTATATTGTTTCTTAATAAGTTAAGATTAAGTGATACAAACACAAACGTAATTTCTCTCATTAGTTTAGAAATAAAGAATATTTCATCCTAACTAATAACAAATAATTAATATTATTAGTTAACTAGGGATGACACTTTTTAAAATAAAACATTATAACAAAATCATTAAAATTTCAACCAAGCTTCAATAATATATAATGCTATTGTTTAATTGGGTTCACTTGTAAAAACAAATTGGTTAAGGGAATGAAAGTTTTTCTTGTATCATGATCATTTAAAGTGGTAAAGCTTTAAGTAAAAGTTAAAACATATAAGACTAATCATGCATTATTTCAGCATGACAAATGATACAAAGAGAAAAAAAATATGCCATTTATTTGTTTCAAAATTGTTGTGGTTTATGTCAAAGAAGTCGAAAATCAAAGATAAGAAAAAAAAAATAGAGAACCAACCTAGCTATGTTTATAGGTAGAAGGAGACATATTTTTCTTATTAGATATAAAAATCATATTAAAAATTAAAATAGTCACTTGAAGGTTGTATCAGAGAGTTAATTATATAATGCACTCTTTTAAATAACCCATAAATATATATTGTTTCATCTAGTCAATTGAATGCTTTTTTTAGAATGTTTTAATGGTCAACCTTGCTTCTTCTCATGAATATGCTAGTGTTGCTTCTAAAAATTGGTTTTCTGATTTTGGTGTATATGAGAATTTGATAGTTGATAATATTCTAATTGATCAAACATTTGTGAATTCATAAATGATGATGCGCATGAAGATATTTTTAAGTTGAATGTTTTTGTTCGTGTATCAATTGTGGAAAAGGATGAAGTTGATTTTGTTACCAATAAAATAATTTATTTTATTGGACTTGAGCATGAAAAATGTATGTTCTAAGTGGCATGAGAAAGTTCGTATCTCACATATCCTATGGTTAGTTATGTTATGTTGAATATATTTTTAGAAAAGTAACTGTTAGGCTCAGAAAGAGGTTGTTGATCTATCTTAGGTTAGAATTAGATTGTTTTAATATTGTTCTTTTCAGGTGTTGGCATTAGAGGCTTCATGCTTTTGGCTGGATCTTTATTTGGTTTGATGATGGCTTAACTATTGTTGACTTTCACTGTTTTTGTAAGTTAAACTGATAGAACACCAAATTGTATCAAGTAAGAACTCTCTTTATTACTTCATAATCGAAAATGAATACAAGAGATCGAATTGAAAATATCTCAATTCGATAACCACTCCTTATTCTGCCTTCCTAACTCTCAAGGAATTGCAAGAATATTCTGAACTACTTTCTCATTACTTTTTCTCCCCCTAGCTTCTTTTATTTATACTAATATATTCACAGACTAATGGGTTAGTAACTATCCATTTAAGAATCCTAACAGTCTAGCAACCAATAATAGAATAACAGAAATAACAGACTAACATCTTTTTAACTATCCATGTGCCTCTTCGTGCTTCCTTCTTCAAGAATTTCCATAGGAATTTCCTTCTTCTTTCTCCTACTATACTGATGCAGGATTGGTGGTCTGTCATAATATTCCCTTTCCAAAATCACTTTGTCCTCAAGGTGAGTATCTGGAAATTTCGTCTGAAAGTCTTCATATTTCTCCCATGTTGCTTCTTGAGGCTATTGGGATTTATGTCCTAAAACTCGTAGATTGTAAATATAACCCATTGATCATTATTAATAAAGTGTTATTATTGTAATAATTGTTATTGATTAAATTATTAGTTTTTTCTCAATAACTCAAATCCAATAAACTAACATCCTAAGTTGTTTAATGAGTTTTGAACAGTATGTAGAGACATACAAGGATCAATATTCAAGATCAGCTTAAAGGGTCTATAGTATAGGGATAAGGTTG
>JBBPDI010000023.1:20200033-20223808 GCA_037974545.1 Cucumis variabilis | reverse complement strand
TTATGTAAGCTTTAGGAGTTGTGGTTGTATAGACCTTTGTTGGTTATGTTTTGGTTAAGGTGTCTCCAGGTTTACTCGTGAAATTGTTATTTATGGTCTACACTTTATGTATGTATGTGATTAGAATAGGATCCGTTGTGTTATGTTGCATATACAATAGTTTATATACTAGATTGGCAGGTTTATCTCGTTAAAGTTTTTAGCAGGGTCGACAGTTACAGGTAGAGAAAATCATTGTCTGTCGGCTTCACATTGTCCGTCGGTCTAAGCTAGCAGGTAGTCTGGGAGGGGTTATGACATGAACGATTTTAGCTAATATCACACCACGTCTCAGGCCAAGAAAACAAGTGTTCGGAATGGGGTGTGACACTACCATTACGCTATCCAGTTAAATCATAAAGTACTTCTAATACAACATAGCGATATGAAAACAAAGAGTCAATACTTTAATATATATACCTTATTATAAAATTTGTAATATTCGAACAATAGGATTGACTAATAACCATTTTTTCTATGAAGAAGCCTAAAATAAGTACATTGGAACCAAAATTTTGCTACCAACTATACAAAAAGTCATATATCAATCAATTTCTCCAATATAGCTTCACTGCTCCAATGGATTCTTGCAAACTTAATAAGAAAACAAAATCTCATTTTAGAGTATGACCAAAAACATTTCCAAAGCAAATCAATTCATAAGTAAAATAAATAGAAAGTTTGTACACCTCGAACTCTCATAAATCAATCAAGTCACATGAGTGCCGAATTTGTGCATCAACAAGATGATTGTAATGTTTACAAAACTAAACAACAGTGGTTTTTAGCAAGTTGAGTTGTTTAAAAATTGAAAGATGAGAATTCTGGTTATGTGGTAAACGCAAACACAATCCCAAGAAACTGTAAGTGCAAAACAAAAGATATATTTATTTTGAAGAATAAATATTGTTGTTATTTGTAGTCTAACATGAACAGTCCGAAATCTATAAATTGCCACTAGCTATACCCTAGAAGTAAAAGAACTTCTAATTATAATCCTACTTATACCCCACCCGTACACATATAATCTATAGACTAGATGTAGAAATATAGTCACGAAAAGACACAAGAGTATAAAAAGAAAGAGGAAAGAAAACATAGAAGCTACCCCAAGGGCAGCATAGGGCTACATATATTGTTGTAGTAGTTGTTATTAAATATATCCATCAGGTGGTTTTGCAAAGCAATACGAAGTAAACAAAGATGTGTACTAATGTCAAAGTGCACAACTATCACAAGTTCGACACTCAACATTTCTTACAAAAGAAGACAAAACCATGAGAAAAGTAGCAATGAATTTATTTTTAAAAATTGCATAAGTACGATCCTAACAATCACCTAGTCATCCCAAAAAGGTTGCTTCACTTTCAGGTATTGGAGGATCAATCCACAAAACTTCTAACCAAAAAACGAATAAGTGAGTGATACTGATCTTTCACATGTCATAATGGGTCTAAAATACTTCCTTCCAAATAATGAACAAGTCAAAGAACCAAATAATGTAAAAGTTTAATACATATAAACAACTTCGATAGAAGATAAACATAAAGCACTAATCTTTCACATGCCATATTTTATCTAAAATACTTCAATCGAGTTTGAAACAATTCACAAGTAAATCAAGAGTAGAAAGTTTTGTTGGAATTTATGTCCAAAAACTCATAATTTGTAGCCATATTCTATTCAATAAAGTAGTTATTGATACTATAATCTTAAAGCCAATAAATTAAGGACCCAAGACTATTATATATAGTAAACTTGAACTTTATGTAGAGACATAAATGTGGATCAAGCTTGAGTATATAGCCTAAATAGTCTATAGTATACTGATACAGTTGGACACCTTGTTCTCAAGACATTATGGATGTGGCCCGCTTTGTAGTTAGTACAAACGAAGTGATCCAAAATAGTTCATGTAGAGATATGGAAGTAGGGGCATCCTATGTGAAGAGTTTACATAAGACTGGAACCATAGAAGTAGTCGTTTTTAGGTTATAACACCGTTGAATTTAAAACTGACTATTTCGTTTATAGATATCCATGTAACTTAATCTTCATCCTGAGCTAATTATGAACTTATGTTCACACAGGATTATCCGTAGATTTGTATAGGTGAGAACAGCTCAATGACGTTGGTCTAATAAGCCTCACATTTAAGGGGTAAGACCGGGTGGATAGCTAGGGACATAGGGTGCAAAATAGAATTCACTCCTACCCACTCTACGGTTAGTAGATAGGTTGTTCCCTTAAGGACTGAATCCAGGTCTTGAACAAGGGGTCCCAACCTCTTATTGGCTTGAGAGGGATTCGATTTAAAGGTAGGATCTTAAACCAATTGTTCAATAGCGGATCAGTTGGACTTGAGGAGAAAAGATATAATCTTGAGGGTAAAACGGTACTTTGACCCAGTTGAGATCATGAACAATCTGTGAAGAATTAACTTACTTATTATGGTTATATCACATGGACACAAATATATCTATAGTGAGGGGAGTGCAACTACAGGACTTTAGTGGAATGACTCGTTAGTTAACGAAGGTTGATTAACTCGGTCTAAAGGAGTTTAGCCAGTTAATCTTGGATCATTGGAGCCCATGATCTATAGGTCCATTAGGTTTCCCCGCTAACTCACAAGGAATCAACTTAGATCATTATGATGGAATAATTCGAATTGTTCGAATTATGTAAAAAGAGAGAAGCCAACAAATATATCTGATATAATCATTCGTTATAACTTAAGATAGAGCTTCATGTTTAAATGTGATTTAAATATGAATATGGATTCATATTTGGAAGTTCGGAATTGATGAAAAAGGTTAAAGATGTAAAAAGTCAAAATGTTGACTTTTTACTTTGAAAAATCAAACTTTGACCGACTTTATATTCAAATGTGATTTGAATTTTGTAAAACTGAATGTGGATTCATACTCAGGAGGTTGAAATTAGTTAAGACGAATAAAATGGTAAAAAGTTAAAATGTTGACTTTTGAATTTTTAAATGTCAAATGACCATTTTACCTTTGGAAGAACATTGCATGTAATTAACAAATGGCTTCATACATGTGAGACACCTACTTGGTGATATGCCAAGTGTAGAGATTGAAAGCTCACTATATGAAAATTTTGCATGTAGTTTGCTTATAAAAAGAAAGGATTTGAAATGGAAAAGATGAATTTTTTGTTTTTATTTTTGGTGAAGAAGTTGATTTTGTAATTTAAAATTGAAAAATCAAACCAAATTTTCTTTTCTTTCCAAAATTTCTCTCCACAAGTTCTTCCTACTAAATCCATCTCTCTCTATTTTCTCTATCGTTCGAGTCCCACAACTCGATTCTAAGTCTGGAGAATAGCGGGTCAACAGTAGTAGTAGTCTCATTTTTGATTTGGTGAGGAGATAGTGAAGAGCATGTGAGAAGATTACAATAATAAAAAAGCATCAAATGTGAGTTTTTCTATTAACCCTATTTTGTTTCTTTTAAGAGTTGTAATGCATGTTAAATACTAAAGTGTTTACTTATAATTAGAGTAAAATGTGATCCTTATTCCGTTGCGCATGTCTACCGTTTCCATCATGTGGTATCAGAGCATGCTTGATTTTACTCAGTTGCATATGGTGGGATTTTGTCAATTTATTGGATAAATTGTGTGTTGAACTAAAATCGATATATTATGAATTTGGCAAATTAAATTAAGCTTGTTATTTGTAATAATTATTGTAATTAGCCCTTTTGTGGCTTAATTTATTATTATAAAGAGTATGTAATTTTTATGGAGTCATTAGAGTTGAAAATAGAAAGTAATTTCATCAACCGGGAAAGAGAAAAGCTGAAAAATAGAGAAAATAAGAGGACAGGCCCAAGAAAAGGCATGTAGACCTACAACCCAACCAGGAAACCCGCTTGCAACTCGGTACCTCAAGCACGCCATCATCTAACACGTGGTGCGACATCGTGCAGCCACGCGTCACGCTCGCTCCATCCTGCACCCCACTCGTGTCCAACCTGGCCAACCCACCTTGCATCTGTCCAGCCCACAGCCCAGGCCTGCGCACTTCAACCGCGTGCCCAGATTTAACCTCTCTAACCCGTGTTCAACCCAACCTACATTACGTATCCATTCGGCCCACTTCGTGGGTGGCCCACACGTCTGGCCTACTTCAGACATGCATCTGCCCATGCCGACCTAGGTTTGACTCAATTATTCTGACCTACGTGTCTGGTATCTTTTTGGCTTGTTCAAGCCTAAATGTTGGGTTCTTGGGTCGGTTCAATGAATTTTGGGCTAGTTTAGTAGATTTTTTAAGGTTTTTAAGCCGATTTGAGTTGTTCAAGAGCTATAACCAGTCCATTTTGGGGTGTTTAATTAATTATGCATGTGATGTATGTTTTAATTAAAATTGTATGCGCATAAAGTATGCCATATAGATTTAAAATCCCACCATAGGTTAACATGTTTATGCATTGAAAGTATGTTATAAGTGTTATAATATATAGTATGCATGTTGATTAATTAATATAGAAATTAATTAATGTGATTAAGTAATTATATTAATGTTAATTAAATGTGATTTAATGAAATTAATTAATTATTTATTTATTTGACTGAATTAAATAGGATTTAATTAAAGTTAAATAAATTAAAATCCATATTAATTAATTTCTTTATATAATCGTTATATATTATTGGTTGGTTGGTTGGTTGTTATAGTTTATCCTAGTTCTTTTACAAGTGTTATAAAATGAATTAGACTTTTAAAATCTATAAAAAGATAACTTGCATGCTCACCTAAGTTAAAAATATCTTCCTTCTTTATAGAATTAGGTCAATATCTTATAAAATTGGTTATAAGAGGCTCACCTAATTAGATATTGTCAACAAGTTAGATAAGCTGACTAAGGTTTGAAGGTTCTTAAGTTGACGGTTTACGAAACACCTTCTACCTGGAGATCATAATCAGTTCTTGAGCCTAATTAACCTAGTTTTATGACCATGTGTGAGTTATGTGAGGTAATAAAACTAGTTTATGACGCAGACATCGTACATTAAAATTTGATATAATGGTTATGCTCGAATATTTCACCTAGACCTAGGATTTGTTTAAGTTAGTATGAATAAAATCCTAAAGTAGTTAAATACCCTTAAAACCATTATAGATCACTTCAGCTATAGAGAAGTAGTGTACTTTTAACCTCTAGCGTCCCTAAGAGTTCACACAATAAGGTCTATGTAGGACTTTGTGCCATGCATAGGAGCGGACTCCCTTCAGAGAGTATTTACATGGATCAATATCAAGGTGAATATGGGAAGTAGTTCATAGTAAGTGGGTGAGGGATATGTGACAACACATTCCAAGGTCTCTTCCATTGGGTCACACCGTGACATTCCTATAATGCGCCTGCTTGTCTGTCCTGGAGTGACGTTCCCTTAGGAGGGTTGTGTTATAGGATTCGGAACACTGTGAACTCTAAATGTGGATAGGGTTTCCTTGATTAGTTTTCATGTTGACTTTCCCCTTTGGGAGCATAATGATTCTAATCTTTGAGATTCGAAAATGGAGGGTTACACTTACAAAATTATTAAGTTGTTAGTATATTTTTGACCAAAAAAAACGATAACTAAATGCTATAGGAATATAAGATATTCAGCAGTTAGCATCTCGCCAAGGTTGTCTTTATTCAAAGGAGGAATAATCGACTGCCCTTCGGTGGGAGTTAGTCTAAACCTTTGGAATATTATTGCAAAACTATAATGATGGGTACATTATCAGTATTCTAAAATGAATATGTTTATTTTTCAGTATGAATAGCACGATAGTTCAACTCTTAGGTTACGAGAAACTTAATGGTGATAATTATGTGACATGGAAATCAAATCTTAACACAATACTAGTGGTTGATGATTTAAGATTTGTCTTAACTAAGGAATGTCCTCAAAACCCTGCCTCTAATGCTAACTGAACTGGTCGAAAAACATATGATCGATGGGTAGAAGAAAATGAAAAGGCCCGTGTATATATTCTTGCCAGCATGTCTGATGTTCTGGTGAAGAAACATGAACCCTTAGCTACAACTAAAGAGATTATGGATTCATTAAAGGAAATTCTTGGGCAACCAAAATGGTCCTTAAGACACGAGGCAGTCAAATACATTTATATTAAGCATATGAAGGAAGGGACCTCTGTTAGAGAACATGTCCTGGACATGATGATGCACTTCAACATCGCCGAAGTAAATGGTGGTCCCATCAAAGAGGTTAATCAAGTTAACTTTATCTTAGAGTCTCTTTCGAAGAACTTCATTCCATTTCAGACAAATGCATCTTTAAACAAGAAAGAGTTTAACCTGACAATCCTTCTGAATGAGCTCCAAAGGTTCCAAACTCTTACTTTGGGTAAGGGAAAGCATGTGGAAGCAAATGTCGCTACCACAAAAAGGAGTTTTTTAAAGGATCCTCCTCTAAAAGCAAAAGTAGACCTTTTAATCCTAAAGCTCAAATGAAGAAGAAAGGAAAGGGGAAGAGTCCCAAGACGAACAAGGGAAAGAAAGCTGCAAAAAAAGATAAATGTTACCATTGTGGCCAGAATGAGCATTGGTTAAGGAACTGCCCGAAATACCTTGTTGAGAAGAAAGCAGAAAAAGCAACACAAGGTAAATATGATTTACTAGTTGTTGAAACATGCATAGTCGAATATGATACTTCAACCTGGATACTAGATTTAGGAGACACTAATCATATTTGGATTTCATTTTAGGAAACTAGTTCTTAGAAGAGGCTTGTAGAACACGAGATTACTCTCAAGGTTGGAACGGAAGAAGTAGTCTCAGTTAAAGCAGTGGGAGACTTGAAGTTGTTTTTTAAAGATAGATATCTACTACTTAAAATTTTTTTGTATGTACCTCAAATGAAGAGGAACTTGATATCTATTTTTTGCATTTTGGAACATATGTATGAAATATCTTTTGAAATTAATGAAGCGTTCATTTTCAGTAAAGGTATTCAAATATGCTCTGCTATACTTGAAAACAACTTATATAAGTTAAGACCAACTACAGCAAACTTTGTCTTAAATACTGAAATGTTTAGAATAGTCGAAACTCAGAATAAAAGACAAAAGTTTCTTCTAACGCCTATTTATGGCACTTAAGACTTGGTCACATAAATCTCAATAGAATTGGGAGATTAGTTAAGAGTGAACTACTAAATCCATTAGAAGATAACTCTCTACCTCCATGTGAATCTTGTCTTGAAGGAAAAATAACCAAAAGATCTTTTACTGGAAAAGGTCATAGTGACAAAGTCCTTTAGAGCTTGTGCATTAGGACCTATGTGGACCAATGAATGTCAAGGCTCAAGCAGAGTATGAATATTTCATCAGTTTCATTGATGATTATTCAAGGTATGATCATGTTTACCTAATGCATCACAAATCTGATTCTTTTGAAAAGTTCAAAGAATATAAGGCTAAAGTTGAGAATGAATTAGGAAAAAAAATAAAGATACTTCGATCAGATCGAGGTAGAGAGTATATGAACTTACGATTCCAATATTATTTGATAAACAACAGAATTCAGTCACAACTCTCTGCACCTAGTATGCCTCAACAGAACGGTGTATCAGAATGAAGAAACCGAACCTTGTTGGACATGGTTCGCTCTATGATGAGCTTTGCTTAATTGCCAGAATCATTTTGGGGATATGCTTTATAGAGAGCTCTCTATTATTTGAATAATGTTCCCTCTAAAAGTGGTTCAGAAACACCTTATGAGCTTCGGAAAGGGCGTAAAGGAAGTTTACGTCACTTAATAATTTGGGGATGCCCGACACATGTGTTAGTTCAAAATCCTAAGAAATTAGAACATTTTTCAAAATTATGCCTATTCGTAGGTTATCCAAAGGAATCAAGGGGTGGTCTCTTTTACGCTCCTCGAGATAATAAAGTATTTGTTTCAACAAATGCTACATTCTCGGAGGAAGACCACATCAAGAATCATTAACCACACAGTAAACTAGTATTAAGTGAGATTTCTGCAAATGCTACAGATATACCTAGTTCATCAACTAAAGTAGTTGATAAAACTTGGAAATTTGGTCAACCACATCCTTCTCAAGAGTTGAGAGAGCCTCGACGTAGTGGAAAGATTATTCATCAGCCCAATCGCTATTTAGGTTTAACAGAAACTCAACTTGTTATACCTGATGATGGGATAGAGGATCCATTAACCTATAAACAGGTAATGAATGATGTAGATAGTGACCAATGGATCAAAGCCATGACCCTCGAAATGGAGTCTATGTACTTCAATTCTGTCTGGACTCTAGTAGATCAACTGAATGATATAAAACCTATTGGTTGTAAATGGATCTACAAGAGAAAGCAAGATCAAGCCGATAAAGTACAAACTTTTAAGACTCCACTTGTGGCAAAAGGTTATAGCCAAAGAGAGGAAGTAGAGTATGAAGAAACATTTTCTCCAGTTGCTATGCTCAAGTCGATTAGAATACTCTTATCCATCGCCACCTTTTATGATTATGAAATCTGGCAGATGGATGTCAAGACAACATTTCTAAATTGTAATCTAGAGGAGAGTATCTATATGACTCAACCAGAGGGGTTTATAGAACAAGGTCAAGAACAAAAAGTTTGTAAGTTTCAAAAGTCCATTTATGGTTTGAAGCAAGCATCTAGATCTTGGAATATAAGATTTGATACTGCGATTAAATCTTACAGCTTTGAACAAAATGTTGATGAACCTTGTGTTTACAAAAGGGTTTTCAAATCCATTGTAGCATTCCTATTTCTATATATTGATGATATTCTACTCATTGGAAATAATGTGAATAATATTAACGATGTCAAAAAATGGATATCTATGAAATTTCAAATGAAAGATTTGAGAGATACACAACATGTTCTCTGGATCCAAATTGTTTGAAACTGTAAAAACAGAACATTAGCCATGTCTCAAGCATCTTATATAGACAAAATATTTTCTAGATATAAGATGAAAAATTCCAAAAAGGGTTTGTTGCTGTACAGATATGGAATTCAATTGTCAAAGGAATAATCTCCTAAGACACCTCAAGAAGTTGAGGATATGAGAAATATTTCCTATGCTTCAGTTATTGGGAGTTTGATGTATGCAATGTTATGTACTAGACCTGACATTTACTACTCAATAGGGATAGTCAGTAGGTATCAGTCAAATCCTGGACGTGATCACTGGACAGCCATTAAGAATATTCTAAAATATCTTAGAAGAATAAAAAACTACATGCTCGTGTATGGAACTAAGGATTTGATCCTTACTGGATACACTGATTCTGATTTTCAAACTGATAAAGATGATAGAAAGTCTACATTAGGATCAATATTCACTCTAAATGGAAGAGTAGTAGTTTGAAAAAACGTAAAGCAAACTTGTATAGCTGACTCTAAAATGGAAGCTGAATACGTAGCAGCTTGCGAAGCGACAAAGGAAGCAGTATGGTTAAGGAAATTCTTGACAGATTTAGAAGTTGTTCCAAACTTGCATCTGCCAGTTACTTTATATTATGATAATAGTGGTGCAGTTGCAAATTCAGGTGAACCTAGAAGCCATAAACGGGGAAAACATATCGAACGCAAGTACCATCTTATCAGGGAAATTATACATCATGGTGACGTTTTAGTAACCCAGATACCTTCTACGCAAAATATTGTTGTTCCCTTTACAAAAGCTCCCACTACTACGGTGTTTGAGGGTCACCTACACAGTTGAGGTCTATGATATGTGTAAACTAGGACAAGTGGGAGACTTATTGGGCATGTATCCTAGTTTATTGTATTAATATGTTTATTATAATCATATTAGTAATTCTCTCATGAATAAATTCAGCTTGTTATATCTCACTAGGAGTTTTAGTCCAAGTGGGAGTTTGTTGGAATTTATGTCCTAAAACTCGTAGTTTGTAGCCATATTCTATTCAATAAAGTAGTTATTGATACTATAATCTTAAAGCCAATAAATTAAGGACCCTAGACTATAATATATAGTAAACTTGAACTTTATGTAGAGACATACATGTGGATCAAGTTCGAGTATATAGCTTGAATAGTCTATAGCATATAAATACGGTTATACACGTTATTCTGAGGATACTATGGATGAGCTCGCTTTGTAGTTAGTACAAACAAAGTGATCCTAAATTGTTCATGTAGAGACATGGAAGTAGGGGCATCCTATGTAAAGAGTTTACATAAGACTGGAACCATAGAAATAGTCACTATTAGGTTATAACACCGTTAACTTTAAAATTGACTATTTCGTTTATACATATTCATGTAACTTAATCTTAATCCTTAGCTAACTATGAACTTCTGTTCACACGGGATTATCCTTAGATTTGCATAGGTGAGGGCATCCCAATGGTTCTGGCCCAATAAGCCTTCCATTTCAGGGGAAACATCAGGTGGATAGCTCGGGACATAAGGTGCAAAATAGAATTCACTCCTACCCACTCTAGGGTTAATAGATAGGTTGTTCCCTTAAGGACTGAATCCAGGTCTTGAACAAGGGGTCCCAACCTCTCATTGGCTTGAGAGGGATTCGATTTAAAGGTAGGATCTTAAACCAATTGTTCAATAGTGGATCAGTTGGACTTGAGGAGAAAAGATATAATCTTAGGGGTAAAACGGTACTTTGACCCAATTGAGATTATAAACAACTTGTGAAGGATTAACTTACTTATTATGGTTATATCACATGGACACAAATATATCTATAGTGAGGGAAGTGCAACTATGGGACTTTAGTGGAATGACCCGTTAGTTAACGAAGGTTGATTAACTCGGTCTAAAGGAGTTTAGCCAATTAATCTTGGATCATTGGAGTCCATGATCTATAGGTCCATTAGGTTTCCCCGCTAACTCACAAGGAATCAACTTAGATCATTATGATGGAATAATTCAAATTGTTTAAATTAGGTAAAAAGAGAGAAGCCAACAAATATATCTGATATAGTCGATATGCTAGTGGACTTGATACCACTAGAGTTACAGATGTTAGATGTAATTTTGGGAATGGATTTTTTATTTGCTCACTATGCGTCTATGGATTGCCATGGAAAGGAGGTTGTTTTCAGAAAACCAGGTTTTGCTGAAGTGGTTTTTAGAGGTATGAGGAAGGTCGTTTCCATGAGTTTAATCTCAGTTTTAAAAGCTGAGAAATTACTGCAGAAAGGTTGCACAGCGTTTCTTGCACACGTGGTAGTAGTGCAAAGAGAAGAGCTGAAGCCAGAAGATGTTCCTGTGGTGAAAGAGTTTCTTGATGTATTTCCAGATGATCTGTCAGGTTTGCCACCTGATAGAGAGATTGAATTTACAATTGAATTGTTACCAGGGACAGCACCTATTTCACAAGCACCATATAGAATGGCTCCGAGCGAGCTTAAAGAATTAAAGGTGCAGTTACAAGAACTGGTTGACAAGGGATACATCATGTCGTTGACAGAGGTAATCATTCTAACATAGGGAGCCTCACCAAAAAGGGCTATAAATAGAGGGGTTTTGATCATTTTGAAACTGCTTTCATTCTATGCTTCCATAAAAGAAAAACTAGATGACTTTTTAAGTGCTCATGTGTTTGAAACACGGCTACAGTTGTCAAAGATTTCAAGAAGATACAAGGAAGCTTCTAGGTAAGGAATTAGGCGAAGGAGCCAGTTGATTATGATTGTGAGTGGTTCCTCTTACTAAATATTTCTCACATGTATTTATTTGAAACCATGATTTACATGATTTTCTTATAACTTCTATCTCTCAAAATACAAGCGTCTTGCTATGAATGTGAGAGAAATATTTTAGCGGAAGGAACGCTTGAAAACATTTTATCAATTGTTCAATAGTGGATCAGTGAGACTTAAAGAACAAGATATAGTCTTGAGAGTAAAACGGTATTTTAACCCAGCTGAGGCTATGAACAACCTATGAAGGATTAACTTACTTATCATGGTTATATCACATGGACAAAAATATATCTATAGTAAGGGGACTGCAACTATGAGATTTTAGAGAAATGACCCGTAATGATCCATTAGTTAACAAAGGTTGATTAACTCGATCTAAAGAGTTTAGCCAGTTAATCATGAATCGTTGGAGCCCATGATCTATAAGTTCATTAGGTTCCCCAGCTAGCTCAAAAGGAATCAACTTAGAACATTATGATGGAATAATTTGAATTGTTCGAATTAGGTATAGAGAAAGAAACTAATGAATATATGTAGACATCAGTTATAAGTTAAAGATACAGTTTTATGTTTAAATGTGATTTAAATATTAAAATATGAATACAAATTTATATTTAGAAGCTTGAATGTGACGAAAATGGTCAAAGATGTGAAAACTAAAAATGTCAACTTTTGACTTTGAGAAGTCAAACTTTGACTTTGAGAAGTCAAACTTTGACTGACTTTATATTCAAATATGCACTACTGCAAATTGGGCCTTCTTTGATGTACAAAACACATAAAAAATGTCTACCTTGATGGTCTTTGCCCATCAAGTAGGCAGACATCAAGAAAGCCTATCATTATGAAAACTAGATAGTCAAAACATGTCATAAAAACTTTTTCTTGATGGTATTGGCCCATCAAAGAAAACTAATATTGCACTTCTCCTAATTAGCATCTTTCCTCCTCAATAATTATTGTACTAAAAATTGTAACGTTGAAATCCAAATTTATAAACAGTGCATGGGTGAGGGTTTGAACTCAGAACCTCTTGTCCACAAATACATATAGGTGTCAGTTGAGCTAAGCTCATGTTGTCCAACTTCTATAACTTCTACAAATTTTAAAAACCCTAAATTAAAAACTTTCAATTCAACTCATTAAAGTTGAACACAATAACTAATTTGATTTTAATAAGTCACTTATTTGAATATAATTATAATTACAAAAGTTATATTTTAAAAAAGTAATATTGTACTATTGATGAATAGAAAGTAATAATTGGAAAAGAATAGTAAAGACTTAAGAATATTATTGATGAATATCGTGTTTTTTTAGTCCATTAACTAGAATCCAAATTTCGTGCTTCATGAAAAATAGTTTTTTCTTGATGGGCCTTGCCCATGATCTTATCATAAACCCAAAGTTATAAATTTTTTTCTAGATGGGGGTATCATTTTTTTTGATGAACCTTGCCCATTATCTTTTTTTGGTCTCTGTCCATCAAGAAATCCTAGACCCATCAAGAAATTCAAAACAAATATATTAATTTTTTTCGATGATGGCCATTGCAAATCAAGAAAATTCATTCCTTAATGGGCCTTGTCCATCAAGAAAACCTAACTAACTTGATGGGTATAGCCAGTCAACTAATATATTATTCTTAATGTTTGTTATCCATTGAGAAATAATTTTCTTGACGTTTGTGGACCATCAACAAAACTAAGGAAACTTTACTCATCAAGAAAAAATCAAAAATCTTAATTTTTTTTACATTTTTTTGTATTCCTTCAGCAAAATAAGAAAACTTTTCTTGATGTACATGACCGTCAAGATAAACATTGTATATTTTTCTTGATGGTTCTTTGTCATGACCATTAAGAAATCAAAATTTACGTGTGTCAAGAAAGACCAAATTTATAATAATGATGATTTGAATTTTAGACAAATGAATGTGGATTTATGCTCAGGAGGTCAAAATTAGTCAAGACAGACAAAATGGTATAAAGTCAAAATGTTGACTTTTGACTTTAAAAAGTCAAACTTTGAATTTTAACTTTAAAAAGTCAAACTTTGAATTTAATTTAAATGTCAAATTACCATATTGCCCTTAGACTAATTTGTTGAGATTTGACAAGTTCATCACATACAAGTGTTGCATGTGATTTGCAAGTGGATTCATGCATGTGAGACACCTACCCCACTAATAGATAGTGGAATGCAAAGTGGTGAGATAAGAAAGTTCTTGCATGTAGTTTGTTTGTAAAGAGGTTTTTTGCAAATGTGAAAGATCTCTTGTTTTTTTAAATGGTGAGATTTTACTTTGTAATTAAGAATTACAAAATAAACCAATAACTCATTTTACCTTGCAGAAAATCTAAAAGCTTGGTTCCTCCTAAATGTTCCAAATCTCTTTATTTCCTCCACAATTTTTTAGTCCTACAACCTATGTCAAAGTCCGAAGAATAGTTGGTTAACGCTAGTGGTAGTTCCGACTTTAAATCCATAAGGAAATTAGAAAGAGTTCATGAAGAGAATAAAAGGATAGAAAAACGTCAAAGGTAAGTTTTTTCTATTAACCCCATCTTTTTTTATATTAGGGTTATTATGCATGTTAATTACTAAATTGTTTAGTTGCAATTAGAGTAAAACCCAATTCTTATTCCGCTTCGCTTGTTCCCGTTTTTCATCACTTATCATGCATATAAAACTCATAAAATGTTTTCAAGCGTTCCTTTCGCTAAAATATTTCTCTTACATTCATAGCAAGACGCATGTATGTTGAGAGATAGAAGTTATAAGAAAATCATGTAAATCATGGTTTCAAATAAACACATGTGATAAATAAGATGATCCTTATACCCTCTGCAAAGCTATACCTTATCCTTGCTATCTGACCTAGGATAAAATGCATTATTCATGTTGTGTGTGATCTTGGATAGAATGTCCTATTCATGTTGTGTGATCTTGAATGGGATGCCTCATACTTGCTGAGTGATGTGGTATGAGATGCCCTTTTGCCTGTTGTGTGATCTAAGTATTTGAAGACGTCTTATGCATGATGAAATTGATGGACTTGCTAAATGCATTAAGACTACTACGCATGATGCAACTTAGCAAAAAGAGTGTGATAACCGCTTAAGCTGAGGAAGAGTACAAAGATGTAACTAACTGTTTAAAATGACATGCCATGATGTCAATGCGATGATATTTGAATTATGTTGAGTTGAAATGATTGGTTTTGCAGATGCTATTACTAATACTTGCATGATTATATCACCTAACCTGGCGAATTAACCTATAATGCTTTGAGATACAATGTTGATACATTAAAAGTGTTGATAAAAGAGATCACTCACTAGACGTTTTTTATGTCTAACCTTTCAGTGTTTTGTTTTATCCTCCCTGCCCCAAGTAGCAAAAGACAACTTTGAACTAGTAGCCTTGATCACCTACTGTGCTCTTTGAACGCATCGCTCAATTGTGGCCACTATCAACTCGCATAGCATATTATAGTTAGAGTGGTATTAAAGCATGTTTAAGAAATTGTAATAAAAAGAAAAATCATCTTATTTATAGCATGTACCTTGTTGTTTGTCTATCAATGAAGTCTTGTTTCTCACTTGTCTCCGTTTTGTCTTGAATTTCTTGTGTTAACCCTAATCCTACTTACTAGTCGTTCTACGCATTGATCTCAGTGAACCTCGCATAGAACGACTAGGCAATTGCACCTTCACTTCATAGTACAAAGCGCTTGGAGCGGGTGTAATTAGCAACTACTTTTTCAAAAGAGATAGGCAATCAACGTACAATAGTTAACTTGAAATAAGAGGCAAACTAAGATAACAGACAGAAAAAGGATAACTAAAGGGAACTCCTTAAATGTTGACAGGCCCTTATACTCATTAAGGCCATGTTAGCAAAAAAAATATCAAACACTTAACATTATTAGCATTTGGACGAGATAACACTTAGAAGCATCACAAAATGTTCTACATTAAGACAAAGTGGCACACACCGCCCCATGTTACCTTACCTAACTTAAGATATGTGATACTACCGAAAATGTGCTATCTAACATCATCATTCTATGGTTTTACATTCTTATTTGATTATTTTATACGTTTCAAGAAATTTGAAAGTAGAAATTAGTGTTGATGTTGATTTGAAACTCAATTGGGCAAATACGAAGTCAAGTGGCATCAATAGGGGTAAATGGATGAACAAAGAACTTAATTTAGCTTATGTCTTGCAGCTTCACGACACCCTACAATGCCATAAACTGCATTGTAAGACAAAATGGATAGATTTTTTGAAAGGCCTACAACACAACGATGCTACCTTCGAGCGCTACGAAGCTATGAACTTTTCCAGCACACAAGTACAATCAGTATCGTGACATTGTCCCTAGTGCCATAGCGACACAACATTTATTTATAAAGGTTTGTTTCTAGCCAATAATTGCATAAATTCACTCTAATTTTCTTCCTTTTTTAGTTATGTTTTTGCACTCGAACTTACCTTCATTGCTTGGCGTGTCAAGAATGGCTAAAGTACATTTATCTAGCTTCAGTTGTTTATATTGTGGACGTTTGAGACTTTATGATGTTTGCTTAATTGTTATGTAATTTTCTTGGTTGCACGATAATTGTATGAATTAATAGGTTAGATTAGCTTGCTAGCAAATTCAGGTGAGCATTGTTGTTCTAATCAACTTAGAATTGAGCCATCGAATAATTAAATAGATATATGAAAGTAAATTATTCACTTTACAAGCCATTGATCTTAATGCAATTGATAGAAATTTAAATTTTGTATACTTTCCATCGGTTCAATTGGTATCGATTAGTTATTTAGGACAAATCAAGCTATTTCAATTAATTTGGTTAGGTGAAAGCAACATATATAGAAGTTTAGTGATGATAAAAGCATGATCAAATACATTGAAATAAATCCAAACTAGATTCTTTTCATATTGATTTCTTCAATTTACCTATATTTTGTCATTTATTTTCACCGCGATTGAAACCAACTTAAACCCTTCTGATTACCTTGTCCGTGGAAACAATTCAGTTAGAGAAATTCATGTGCTCCCTGAGTTTGAATCAAACTTGTCAATAAGACTAGTTCTTGATGTATGATTCAGTAATTATCTAATCTGGAATTGAGCAATGAAATTTACCGATCAACATAATATACTGATAATAGACTTCAACTAATCTAAGGAGCCCATTATCACATTCTCAATAACTTCTCTCAAATAAGTGGTTGGTGATATTTCTTTTCATTTAAAACATTATTAGAGATAGACTCTATTAAATAAGAAGTTCATGAAAATTCTCGCTAAGTATCATTTAAAGACAAACAATTCTACAGCTGAAATATTACAAGCACCTTCCAACTTTTAGTTTCAATTAAAATTCTACCTTTAAATGTGCATACCACACTAGTAAAACTATAAATGATATCACATAATGATTTGGTTCATTTGCTACTGATAGAGCTAAAAATGTGCTACCATTCTTCTCCTGATTTGAGTCTTTTCCACGATTTAGTAGACTTAAATGGTTAATTTGCAAGTATACAGTGTCCAAGGGGTTGATCAAGCCATACGATGCAAAATGCCACATCGATTTGGAAGAAGTTGGAATATGCAAAATGCCGCCTAGCTCATAAAACTCCTAACATATTTGAAAGTTGTTCCAAACATGTCCTTAACCCATCAATTTTTATTGTGATACTAATGGTGTTGTAGCAAAATTCAAGAAGCTTTGAAACCACAAATGATGAAACTATATTGAGTGAAGTACCATCTCATTATAAAGATTGTGCAACAAGAAGATGTGACCGTCATAAAGATTGTCTCAAAGCAAAATATTGTTGATACATTTATGAAGGCTCCCAGGAATAAGGTTATTTGTTAGGTTCATCTAAAAGGTCTTGGTCTAGGAGACATGAGCCATTTATGATAGGGTAAGTGAGAGATTTTATTGGGTATATTGTATGCCCTAGTTTATTGTATTGTATTTTTAATGCTCTGATTCTTGTTTTGTATTTTGATCCTTTACTTTCCACTTGTTTCTTATTGTATTTTCTCTTGATACTATATATTCTACTGGATTCGAACAAGTGAGAGATTGTTAATATTGATGTCCTAAATCTCATGTATCTCGTGGTTAGTAGTTTTTGCTAATGCAAAATGTTTAAAATTTCAAAAGTTGACATTATATTTTTAAAAGGAAGTTTTTTGTTCAGATATCATGCACAAAGTTTTAACATTTAGTTTTAACATTAGAAGATTGTCTTGCTAATATTTCCTCTATTTTCAAAATTGTAGTTGAATTATTTTATTCGATATATTTACCTTTATGGATTCATTAATTTAAAGTAAATTATGTATCCCATTTAAGGTTACCAATTATATTTTTTGAGCAAGTCGAACATGATTATTGTGCAAACAAATTGTGTTCTTTAGAAAAGATACATTTTCTCTTTGAGCAATAGTTGTTCTTTCTAGCTAAGGATCTGTGTTCTTCATTGTATTCTTCCTCACTGGTTACAATGTTCCACTGCAAGTTCTTCATTTATTGATCACAACTTGAACTTTATGTACTGATATAAAAGTGGATCAGGTTCGAGTTGATAGTCTAAATAGTCTATAGTATACGAATATGGAGTTTATACTATCACTACAAAAATAAAAATTACAAAAGATCAAGATTAGAAGTGTGTCGAGCCACAGATTGCAATCCCCTGCAATCCTTTTCTCCATTGACGTCTATTACAGAGTTAGGGAAATGGAATGTGGTATTTCTTTTGAACTCTCACTCTAAGATCTCACCTAAAGTACACAGAAGAAAGGTTAGGGATGATGTTAAAGCTTTTTCAATCTACTGCACACTATATCACGCACTAAAAGCGAAAAAAGTTCATCTATTTATAAGCGTGTTTTGATGGTATTGCACATGGTCTGATGTATCATTAATTCTAACTTCTAAACATTATAATTCGATGTCAAACACATTGTGTCGTCCTTTTACTGAGAATCTCACCAACTAATGCTCACCTATAATTGCCTTTTCATTTTGTGTCTAACTTTTTTTTTATCTAAAATTCTGCATAAAAAAAAACCCATGATAAACTGCCGTTTTTTCTTTTGCAATTGGCAAATCCATTGCTCTAAGTTTCACATGAATTGTTACATGTTATATTCTCTTTTATATCACAATAATGCACCATTGTTCTACTTAAAATGCTACAATAACTACTTATATTTCTACAAGTTTTCACCCGTCCTCCTATTGGTCCAAAAGGGATTCAATTTAATGATTAGACCATAAACCAATTGTTATTAGAAGATCAGTTAGAATTATGGAACAAGATGTAATTTCAGGATTAAAACAAGTTTTTTAACCTAAGAAAAATTATGAACAACCTATGAAGGCTAAACTTTAATTCTAATCATGACTAAGCTATGATATGACTGAAATATGTTACGACTAAGCTAATATGTTGTGACTAATATGTGATGTCTGAGATATGATATCTCTATGTTATGATATTGATGATACGCTACATGTTATAGACTATGGTGTTCTGTTAACTTTGTCTATTAAGGTCATATCCATATGAGTGTCCCTCGGGATCACAATCTGTAACACCTCGAATTCTAAGGTATTTAATTTTAATTAAATTGTCTAATTATTTAAAGATTTTAAAATTTTGTTGGATGTTATTTTATTACACTTAGTGTGAAAGAGAAATTGCCTAAATAGAAAGAAAAAAATTGAAGGAGGAAAAAGAAATTGGAAAGATAATAATAATAATAATAATTTATTTTTCTCCTTTCTCCTTCTCACCCTCCTCACTTTCTTCTTCTTTTTCTTTTTCTTCTTTTTCGCAACCCACAGTCGCTGCCGACCAGCTTTCTTCTCTTCTTCATTTCTTTTCTGTTCAACCTCTACCGTCGACTGCCGCACACGTCACGTCGTCGATAGCCTCGTCGTTTGGTTGTCTATTTTTCTGACAGATCTGAAGGTAGTTGAGCCCACATCCGTTTATGGGTAGCACCTCTGACGTTTATGATGCTATGTTCCACTTCAGATGACGAGGAACGTCACCGATCGACCTGTAAGCTCGTTGGTGTGGGTACCCAATTGAAGCTGTTGTCATCCGGACCCACGCTGTTACTTCTCTTCATTTGCCAACCGTAAGGCAGTTGCATGCCACTCCTCCCAGCTGCGGACCATAAGCTGACCTACACTCTGATATGTTTGCATGACCATTTTTGTTTAGATTCACTCGCAACTACCGCTGTTTTGTTGTGAGTTCGTTGGTAAGGAGAAATTATGCGTTTGTAATGTTGTTTTTAGCTAGCATAAGCTTTAAGGTTGGTTAATTTGTTGGGTGTTATTTGTTTTTAAGATGAGTTTTGAAGAGGTGGTGCATGGATTTCTAGGTTTCAAGGAGAGTTTCATTGGAAGTTCTGCTTCATTCGTTTTGGGTAAGCTGTAAATTTCACTCTGGGTTGATTTTCTTTAGTGGATGATGTTATTGGAGAAAAGGTTGAGTACTTATCTTACTGTTTAGGTTGTTCGTTGTGCTCAGTTTGATCGAGAAAAATTTAGTAACCTTAAGGTAAGGGGTTTCTACTACCGAACTCTACGATAGAATTGAAAGATGTTGATTGTATGGGTATCTTTGAACTACATTAGACTTGAAATATGTTTACTGTAAGGATATCTCTGAATTGAGTATAATTGTCGGATATATATGTATTTTGATGTGGACATGATGATAAATGTATAATATGGTTAACTGAAATATATATAGATGTTGATGTGATGACAAAAGTAGTGTATGACTGTCTATTATGCTTATGTGAACATGATGATTAACGCCTAGAATGGGTGTTTAGAATATTAAAGTATAGACAGTGTACTTGTGAATCGAGAGGGGCGTTATGTATATAGATTGTTTGTTTGATGTGTTGGTTTGTTAGTGACTGTTATTGTGATAGAACTGAGTAAGTTGAATGTAAGTGTGTTAAACGGGAATGTTTACATAATGAGGTGGTTGAATTGTAATGGGAATGGATTGATTAAATGTTTAAAACGGACTGAGAGGAAATTGTTAGCTTTGTCCATTAGGTAGTGTGTCTTGCAGGTGTCCTATGGGATCACCACATGTGCATCCTTCCAAGGAACTAGACTGATACGTACTTCCTCCAGAGCACAAGACTGATATATATGTCCTGCAGGGCATTAGACTGATTATGTGTATTCCTACGGGATCACAAGAGTAATAAAGTGTATGGCACCCCCAATAGGAAGTTAACAATTTTAATTTTTTCCCCTAACGGGACCAGTAGTGGGTTTCTTACTGGATATGTTTATACTCACCCTTTTATATTTAATTTTTCAGGCAGAGGTAACAAGAGAGGTAGACCGATGAGGGACAAGAAGGAGTCGTGATTGCCATACGGGAATGTCCTTCAAACTGCTTCCGCTTTATGTTTATGTTTTATTTGGTTTCTTTAGTAATTGAGACTGTTATGAGTTTTCGTGATTTAACTTTCTTTTTTCAATATTTAAATTGAACTTTCAAAACTTTGTTTGAATTAGGGCCCGAACTTTTATAAATTCTCCTTGTCATTGTAAAAATTTTATTAAATTTATCCAGTTTTATGTTTAAGTATAAGTCTAGTATTCAAGTAACAATCTCAGTTTAATTCGAGAACTTGGGTCGTTACACCACCTTTTTATGAATGTATGTGTTCGCTGGGACCACTAATCTGTCATGATAACTTTTATGAGTGATTTGACGAGGTCACTTACAGCTCGATTCTCTGATGTGTTCCTTCGTGTTCACTGAAGATCAGATGTGTTCTTAACGGAATCATTAGATAGCGTGTATTTGGGAGCACGATAGTTATGGGATACTTCCTTATGGAACCCTAATGGAAAGTTAAGAGGCACCTAGCGGGATTAGTAGTGGATCCTTTACTGAGTATATGTTTATACTCACATTTTTCTATGTTTAATTTTTCCGACAAAGGTAGAGGTAGAGGTAGAGGAAAACTGGCGAATGCAAGAAGTGACTGTGACTCGCCATAAGGAAAAATTTATGTTGCTTCCGCTTTATCCTTACAGTATTTTGACTTTTGGTATTTTATTTAGATTTATCAAACCTATATTTTACTTTTATGTTATCTTTTTTACAAGTTAAATAGGGCTTGAACACATCTGATCTTCAGTTATAATTTATAAATGATTATTTGAAGTTTTTCATTGAAAATTTAGTGTCTTCTTTTATTTTTAATAATGAAAAGGTCCTTATTTATATTAGTAGTAATGACCTCAGCTTAGTATAAAGAGTTGAGTCGTTACAACCCTTCTTCAAAATGCGGTAAAAAATATATGTTTGTCAACGTTGTTTTCGTCAGCATAAGTGGTTTGCAGTTTTATATATAAAGTATAATCACTAAATAAGCAATTTTTAAGAATGTTTAAGCAGTTTTTTCAATAATCCCTAATTATACACAAACAATAATTAATCGGCAATTAAATCAATTAAGGAACAAATATAATAAAAATTAATCTTCTATATTAAAAGTAAAACTAATATTTAATTCAACAATGTAATAATAGTAGTATATATATACATTTGAGAATTGCTAAGTTTTTATAAATCTTACCTAGAAAAAGAACTTATCATTCCCTAAGCAAAAGTTTGTCATTCTAACTTTTCACATATATCATATACCAAGAAAAAAAATTAATTCTCTGAACTAAAATATATCCTAACCCAAAATAAGTGAGATGTGTTACACCAAAATAAGTAGTCATCTCAAAATCTTCTCCCAATCTCCAAAAACCGAAGTTTGAGATTTCACACGTATAACCTAAAATAATATGAAACACAATACAAGTGACAATGTAACAAAGTAGCAACAAAAATGACAAAGTGGCAACATAAAGTGACAAAGTAATAAAGTAGCAACAAATGGCAAAGTAAGAAAATAGCACATCATTTGAACATAGAGATGGATGCATTCATAGTTCCAAAGTAACAAAGTCACCAACAAACGTGACTTTGTGTGAGACTCGTTTTTAATTCGAGTATAGGAAGTAAAATTTTGGCTAAAAGTACTATAGAAATTGACGTTTGAATAAATTCATGGAAAGGAATAAGTGATAAAATCTTTTATGGTTAGTATATGTTTTGCGATTAAGAAGTTAATTCACGAGAAAGTTTTGAGAAAATAAGGCTTTGCAATAGAATCTATAAGTCTAAACCCTCTCAAAAGAAAGTCCGCATAAGTTAAGTTTTGACTAAAACAACTAGGTGTTTGGGTAGTCTTTGCGATAAGAACCAAGGGTTTCGCAATGAAGAAGTCTATGAGGAAGCCTTGATGTTTAAGTTTGCAATAAGTGTTCTAAGCAAGTAAAAGTTATGTTAAATCTGATTTGATAGGGGTTAACGTGTAAGATTAAGAAAATGTCTCTTCTCTCCCCACAAGAAGAAAATGATGAGTAGGATTTTTGTTAAAGTGTGGTGAGTGGTTTTCTTCTTAACAGTTTTATGGTTCCACTTTACTATTTTTAAAGATGATTTCAAATGAGAAAGTGTTTACAGAGATTTCTATGAAAAGTTTATATGTGTTCTAGCATTATAAAATGTTGGAATTTTGTCATAAAACTCGTAGTTTGTAATCATATTCTGTTCAATAAAGTAGTTATTGAGAAATTGAATATTATAATCTTAAAATCCAATAGACTAGGTCCCAAGGCTATTTTGAGTAAACTTGAACTTTATGTGGAGACATAAATGTAGATCAAGTTCGAGTATATAGCCTAAATAGTTTATAGTATATGAATAATGGCGTTTTATTTAGAGAAACTATGGATGCGACCTGCTTTGTAGTAAGTACAAACGAGGTGATCCTAAATCATTCATGTAGAGACATGAAAGTGGGGGCATCCTATGTAAAGTACTTACATAAGACTGAACCATGAAATACTCACTTTT